>ML271030.1:25887-121995 GCA_005239495.1 Nicotiana undulata
GGGGGGGGGGGGGGGGGGGGGGGGGGGGCTGTGTAGGTAGTCTTATGCGATCGCATTATTCACTTCGCGATCGCGGAGAGTAAGGTCCAGACAACTCTGCGATCGCATACCCTTCCTTGCGATCACGTAGCTTAGAAACAAGACCACTATGCGATCGCAATCCTTCCTTCGCGATCACATAGACCAATTTTGCCCAGTCATTTTAAAGACCAAAAACATAATGTATTATGGGATTCTTCACCATTTTCCACAAACTCCTTCTTCCCCACACCTCTTGGGCGATTTTTGAAGAACTTCTTCACCATAATCTCTTAGGTAAGTAATCTTTAACTTGTTTCCTTCCATTTTTATCAACATCCACTAGATTCTAGGCCTAAAAAATATGAGATTAAAGGTAGAAAATTGGAGATTTGGGTGGAGTTAGGGCTTTTTGATTATTTGGGAATTTGACCTCATTTTTGGGTCAGATTTCAAAATAAATTATATATCCGGGCTCGTGGGAGAATGGGTGATCGGGTTTTGGTCCGAACCTCGTGTTTGGACCAAGCAGGCCCGGGGTTGAATTTTAGATTTTTGAGAAGCATGTTGGAAAATCTATAATTAAGCATTGGAATTGAATAGTTTAGCCTTTATTGATGTTATTGAGTCGGTTATGTCAAGATACGATCGATTTGGAGTCGGGTTCAAAAGGAAAAGTGGTGCTAGAGGCTTGATTTGATCGTGGAAGTCGAGGTAAGTGTTTGGCCTAACCTTAGCTTGAGCGAATAGGTGTTCAGTCTTATTTTCTACGTGTTTATTCCATGTCCAACGTATAGGTGAGGTGACGAGCACCTATATGTTGTGGTCAAGCATGCCCGTGAGTCGAATATGAGTAATTATGTGATTTTCATTGAAGTTTACTGAGTTTACGAATTGATACCATTTGGTAGCTATTCATTTGATGGAAATTCTCAGTTGTGAGTACTGTTGAGTAATTGCTCGATTGAGGAATATGTTGGTAAGTTATATATCTATGTAGGATTGATTATAGTTGTGTACCTTGCCGGGACGGTATTACTCTTGTTGATTATACCTGTGTATTTAAGGTTTCTTATTGTTTCTTTTCCTGTCAATTGTTATTTTTATGTCTATTTATGCACAAGGGGACATTCTGTGCGTGTTGATGATATTTATGCACGAGGGGACATTCTGTGTCGTGATGTTGTTTATTTATGCACTGAGGGGACATTCGGTGCCGTGTTGTTGATATTTATGCACGAGGGGACATTCTGTATCGTGTTGTTGATTATTTATACACGAGAGGACATTTCGTGTCGTGATGCTGATTATTTATGCACGAGGGGACATTCTGTGCTGTGATGTTGTTTATTTATGCACGAGGGGACATTCCGTGCCGTGTTGTTATTTATTTATGCACGAGGGGACATTCCGTGCCGTGATGTTATTTATTTATGCATGAGGGGACATTTCGTGCCGTGTTACTGATATTTATGCACAAGGGGACATTCCGTTCCGTGTTTTATGATATTTAGCACGAGGGGACATGCCGTGCCGTTTCTGTTTACTCGTTTGTTTAGAGCTGTTAGTTTTTGTTGTTATTTACATATCTCAATTGTTGCTCTGTTCCGTCATTTCAGTAATTGCTACCCCTTTTTTCCCCAGCTTGTTTTTCCCGTTTTGTACTTAATTGTTTACTTCTTGTTATTATTCATGCTATATATTATTGAACTGCACAGGTATTTATTATTTGTCATGTCCTAGCCTCGTCGCTACTTCGCCGAGGTTAGACTCGGCAATTACTCAATACATGGGGTCGGTTGTACTGATGCTACACCTGCACTTCTCTATGTTGTGCAGATTACGGTACCGGACCTGGTGGACGCTGATCGAGGGAGTATCCTTCAGTCCACAGGCGACACTGAGGTATTCCTGCAGGCGTCCGCAGGCCTTGGAGTCACCTCCTATCTCATTCATTTTCTATCTTTTCTTTGTATTTCTGAGACAGTTGTACTTGTTTATTCAGACCTTTATTTTTAATATTCTTAGACAGTCCGTGAAGCCGTGATACCAGTTCTGGGGGGGTTTCACTAAGGATTTTGTAATACTATTTATCATATTAGATTTCATAGCTTCCGCACTCTTATTCATATTTGTTCTTGTTTATCAGCTCTCTTTAAATGCCAAATAATAAGGAAATAAGTATATTAACCGGAACATTGGCTTGTCTAGCGGGTTCAACGTTAGACTCCATCACGGTCCCGACGGTGGGATTTCGGGTCGTGACAAGTTGGTATCATAGCACTAGGTTGTTTAGGTTGCACAATTCACGGACAAACTTGGTAGAGTCTGAGGGATCGGTACGGAGACGTTTGTACTTATCTCTTAGAGGCTATGAAGTTAAGAACAATTTCCCTTCTATTCCACTCCATTGTGCGAATTTATTCTACCATTGATTATTGAACTTCCCTACTCTTGTCCTCTCACAAATCTCGATAACACGCAAAGCGTCTACAACCGGACAAGAGATGAAGCCCTAGTGACAGCTCCGATTAGGGGAAGAGATAGAAGCAGAGCTCAGTCTAAAGCTCGGACATCAGCACCTATTGTGTCGTCTCAAGTGGATCTAGACACAGAGGTTCTAGCTCAGTCGGTACATGTTGGACTCGTCCAGATTCCAGAAGGATTTATAGCTACTCCAGTATTGCATAACAAGGGAATAGTTGAAAGCATCGGGGTTAATTTATATGAGTTGTGAAGTTTAACATTGTGGATTATCAGGTATTGTGACCTATGACTTCATGCCAAGTGGGGAAGCCCATTTTCAAGGTATAGATTGCGAGGCCATGTGTTATATCGGTTTTGGCTTAGAATGTATAAGGACGGGAATTTTGCAAGAGATGAAGCTGAGAATTTCGGTACGTATGCCTCATTAATAACTTTATACTTCAGTACCAAAGGAGTTATTCAAACAACTTTAAATCTACAGAAGGTCTACTCAGCGCGGAAGTCACGGTTGCGTATTTTGGGGTGCTCTAGAGGGAGTACAATGATTAGCAAGCTTCTAGACTACATAGTTCGCGCCAAGGTTTATCGGTATAGAGCTCTACTTTTGTGATCATTGTGTGACAATAGAGATGAGTGTTACCCCAAAATAATAATGAAAAGTATATGAATAAAAGGGGTAGCTCAGCAGTGTTGAGTCCACATGGTAAAAGAAAAAATTGGCCGCCGGTGTTTGTGGCAAGCCTACGAAGAGGATGACCAGCCAACGCAACATCAATTACTTGACTCAGATCTCATAAATGCTTTTGAAATAGTTGTTCTCAGACTCTCCATAATACGTGGCGCATAAGGTTTGAACGGGTGCGTCAGGTCATATGACGGTGTTAGAATATGCCATCAGGATCGATAAGTTAGCCCATCCTACTCCTACTTCGATTCATCTAGCCAGAAGGCAACTCCACTGACTCATTAAATGACTCAATTATGACTGTAAAATTTTGTGCGACTCAGGGTAAGTTGATACTTTATGTCGGCTAGTGGTAGAAATTGTCCTAGACTTGGGAGAGTCATATTTCATCAAAGCACTCAGGCTACGTGCCCCATTGCAGTTACAACTCATCTACATTACCAGCTAGGGAAAAAGGAGTCATAATGTCGAAATTGGAGGTCAGATTCCTAGAGGTGGAGACCCAGCCTGTTGATATTTTTTCTATGGTATGGCTGAGGTCGTTACATTAAATAGTGTCATTGGAAGAACAATCTCTAATTATTATAAAGTGATGATTTCCTGAATTTAATTCGGTTATGCGTATCTAATGAAAATTCTTCTAATATGCTCCACTCTGGGGTGAGCTTCGTAACTCTAAAATCTACTTATGTGAATACTTGTATTGAGAAATTCTATGGAGATAACTGCGTCTATCATTACGTATTGTGATTTTGTTTAACGGAAAATATTTAAAGGAAGGAAATGGAATGTTTTGATTGGCACGATATGCATATTACTTGTGATTCAAAATTGAGGACGAGACCCTCGCGTGTTAATATGATTTGGTATATTTAAACCGGCTACGAGCCGTGGTGGAAGTTATGTAAGGATGAGATCCTTGTGATGGGAATTCTTGTGTTTAAATTCTCTCTTGTGAATTAAAATTTTTACTATAGTACTGGTAGGGAGTCATGCATGTTAGACTTATTCAAAAAAAATTATGTATAAGATAAAAATAGTAATAATATTAATATATTAATAAATTAATTAATTAATTAATTAACTATCTGTGCGTAATTTGCCAAATTCGTGCTATAATTATGGAGCCTTAACCTACAAGGTACGTGCCCTCCCAAGTGACGTTAAATGAGACACGTTATTTCGGGTATAATTATGAGGTCTTCAAGCATCGTATCTCGATATCAGTATTTCGAAGGTTTGAAAGGAGATTATTGTTAACGTGAAGTTATTTGATAATTCTGTAATTGGCTATGAACAACAATTAAGAAAATAGAGGTAGTTAAGAGCTGACCTAGACCTACTACAGCTACGGAGATTAGGAGCTTCTTGGGCTGAGCAGGTTATTATCGCTAGTTTGTGGAGGGCTTTTCATCTATTGCAGCCCCGGTGACCAGGTTGACTCAGAAGGGTGCCCAGTTTAGGTGGTCAGATGAGTGTGAGGCGAGCTTTCAGAAGCTCAAGACAGCCTTGACCACGACACCGGTGTTGGTTTTGCCCTCAAGATCAAGGCCATATATTGTGTATTGTGATGCTTCACGGGTTGGACTTGGTGCAGCGTTGATGCACAATGGCAAGGTTATATCTTATGCTTCACGTCAGTTGAAGGTTCATGAGAAGAACTATCCAGTTCATGATTTAGGGTTAGCAGCTATTGTCCATGCGTTAAAGATTTGGAGGCATTATCTGTATGGTTTGTCTTGTGAGGTGTTCACGGATCATAAGAGTTTGTAGTATCTATTCAAGCAGAAAGAGTTGAATATGAGGCGGAGAAGATGGTTGGAGCTATTGAAAGACTATGACATTACCATTCTATATCATCTGGGGAAGGCCAATGTGGTGGCCGATGCTTTGAGCCGGAAGCCAGCCAGCATGGGTAGTCTTGCTCATATACCGGTCGGGGAGCGACCGCTTGCTTTAGATGTTCAGGCTTTAGCCAATCGGTTCATGAGATTGGATGTTTCAGAGACTGGCAGTGTTTTGGCTTATACCGTGGTCGTTCTTCATTGTTTTATCGTATCCGGGACAGGCAGTATGATGATCGTCATTTATGTGTTCTCAAGGATACGGTTCGGCATGGAGGTTCCAAGCAGGTTACAGTTGATGATGATGGAGTCTTGAGGATGCAGGGATGTATTTGTGTGCCTGATGTTGATGGTATTCGTGAGTTGATATTGCAGGAGGTCCATAGTTCTCGGTATTCCATTCATCCGGGAGACGCAAAGATGTACTAGGATTTGCGGCAGCATTTTTGGTGGCGAAGAATGAAGAAAGATATTGTGGCATATGTAGCTCGGTGCTTGAACTGTCAGCAGGTTAAGTACGAGCACCAGAGATCCGGTGGTTTGATGCAGCAGATTGAGATTCCCGAGTGGAAGTGGGAGCGTATTACCATGGATTTCGTAGTTGGGCTCCCATAGACTCAGAGGATGTTTGATGCGGTGTGGTTCATTGTGGATAGGCTGACCAAGTCAGCACACTTCATTCCTGTATCAGTTTCGTATTCTTCGTAGAGGTGGGCAAAGATCTACATCAAGGATATTGTTCGCTAGCATGGTGTGCCCGTGTCCATTATTTCTGACCAAGGTACTCAGTTTACCTCCCATTTCTAG
This sequence comes from Nicotiana undulata, assembly GCA_005239495.1. Taxonomy (NCBI): domain Eukaryota; kingdom Viridiplantae; phylum Streptophyta; class Magnoliopsida; order Solanales; family Solanaceae; genus Nicotiana; species Nicotiana undulata. The sequence continues at coordinate 31,729 of ML271030.1, forward strand.
CGAGTATTTCAACTTGAGTTGGGCACACGGGTTGAGTTGAGCACATCGTTTCATCCTCAGACGGACGGGTAGTCCGAGCGTACTACCCAGATCTTGGAGGATATGTTGCGAACTTATGTCATTGACTTCGGAGGTTCATGGGACCAGTTCTTGCCTTTAGCTGAGTTTTCCTACAACAACAGCTACCAGTCGAGCATTTAGATGGCTCATTATGAGGCGTTGTATGTGTTCACCTCTCACCCACACTACTATTAAAGTAGGGAGATGAGGGCCGATGCAACTTTTACCCGAAAGGTCGGGATCGAATCCTCATGGATTTATGATTTGGAGTTAGTTTATAAGTGATCTAGCAATGGTTCATGTTCTTGATTACACTTTTTATAATGGATGGTTTTGTAATATAACTATGATTTATACTAGTAATGATTGCAATTGAACTACTAATATCTTTTTAGGTTGTTTTCTAAATTGGATAGAGGCATTAGGGTTATGACTTCTACATATGCGAGTAATTAACGGATTCTAATACCTAAGGCAAAGATGTTATTCGGGGAATTTATGATATAGACAAATGCTCCAAAGTTACCCACTTTATACCTCTCGGTTGTTTGAGTGGCTATGCCTAATTGCTTTTCTCAAGGTCAATTGGTTGTCAAATGTGCACAAGTAATATAGGCTCAAGTAGGGTTTTACTCTCTCGAGGGTTAACCCGTTAATTAGGACTATCAATTCTCATGATTTCATCCCAATTCCTTGTTGGTTGATTTCCTAGACTCAAGTTCTCTTTCTCAAGAAGGACCCAAGTCAATTGAACACCCATTGATGTTTGCAACCACCAATTTTAACAATAAAACCATAAATCAACCCAAATATCCATCACCCATAAACATCTAAGCCCTAATTTAGAGAACCCATTAATTACCCACACTAGGGTTGAGCCACAACCCTAGCTAATGGGTTTAGCTACTCATAATCAATGAATAAATCACAGAAATAGATGAAGCAAAACCCATGTAATTAATTTATAAGCTAAGATAAGAAGATTCAATGTTGAAGTGAAGCTAAAATTGCAACAAAAGATGAAAATAGACTATTCACGAGTTTCCTACTTTTGTTGATACTCAGCGAAACCTAAAAAAGTTACAAAAGAAACTATTTATACCCAACCGTAATTCCGGACAAAAATACCCATGCGGGGTTACCGCGGTCCGCGGTGGATTGCTTTGGCTTCAGCTGCTGAGTTTCTGAGTCTTCTTGACCGCGGACCGCATAAAATGGACCGCGGTCCGCGGAGCCCTTTTGCCTTCAAAATCCTGTCCTCTGAATCTCACCACCGCGGATCGCGAAGATTGGACCACGGCCGCGGTGGTCTTTTTCCTTTGAAGAGGCTTCTCTGAACTTCACCACCGCGGACCGTGAAGATTGGACCGCAGACGCGGTGGTCTTTTGCATTTGAATAAGCTTCTCTGAATTTCACCACCGCTGATCGCGAAGATTGGACTGCGGCCGAGGTGGTCACTTGAGGTAGCCCTTTTGTTGTTCTTGGTACTTTTTCAAGATTCACTACTTTTTGAGCAGGTTTCTGACTGTTTGTCATCATTTTTGGTTCAATCCTGCAACAAGAACAACCTGTAAGCTTTTAGGGCTGTTTTATGTACAGATGTATCCAAAACTTAAGCAGTTAGAGTCTAGAACAAGGTAAAGTCCCTAGTTATCAACGCCCCCAAACTTAAGCTTTTGCTTGTCCTCAAGCAATCAAAATAAACCCCACCCCTTTTTGAGTAGTTTCAAGAAAATTCGATTGTCCTAAGGTAACCTCTTCTAGACTCAATTGGGACTAACAATTGCCCTCAATGCAAATGAATCATTAACAACATTTGACCCTTTTTAAAAACATGGTTTCAAGTGCGACACAAGAGCATCAAGAGTTGAATCAGCTCATCAATGAAACTCTTACTACCACTTTGGTCATTGTGAAACCCAAACTCATACTCCTCAACTCTCCCTAAGCACCTCACTTTAGAATTGTAACGCTCAGAACGAGGATAATGGGAGTTCACTCATCTCTCTCAAAGGAAAGACTCAAGTCCGGCTCAAAGTACCATAGGCTTGCCCCTTATGTAAGTCACCACTAATGTAAGTTTTATTCAACTCAAGATCATATAGGGCTTTTGTGGGTACATGATAAAGGCTTTTGGTTAAAGGTAGGAAACATTTGGTCAGAGTGAGTTCAATCTTCCCTTAAGCACTTCATTTGTTTCACATTCTTTGACTCTTGAGTCAATTAGCTCTTTTTGGAGGGTTGGAGAGACATACTGTCACACCTTTCTGTTCTTTCAAATCACTTTTTCCCTTTTCTAGGCATTCCACACCTCTAACCACATTTCTTCCGTTGGTTCCCTTTATTTCTTCTACTTTGTTCATTTTTTTGGCTTTTTGATTTTTCTCTGTTCTTTCTTTTTCATTGCCTTTCCTTTTCCTTCTTTTGTACCTTCTTTTCACTTTGTTGCAATTCCTCGTCTCTTCCCCAAACTTATGCTTTTTCCTTGTGTTAAGGAAAGATTTGGGTGCCAAGAGAGGGTTAAAATGGGTAAAGGCTTGTAACATGGTTTTTGAAAGAAAAAGGTCTAAGGCTTAAAAGGGTTGACTAGGGAAATTGTCACTGGTAGGCTATGGAAATGCTCAATTCACTATTTGGATCAAGGAGAGCCTATAATCAACTCTTAAGTCAAACTTCACTTATAATTTCGCCTAGACAAACATACAGGGCAAGTTCTAGACTAATGGCACGAGACTTAGACTTGCAATTCAAACTCTCACCACTCAGGCTATGGGATCGCTAAAGAAACAGAGTTGGGGGCCCACAACGACCTTAGTTATGCTTTGAGCAACACAATGGTCCCGAAAAACCACTTGATGATTATCGGCCAACACAAGAGTCTCAAGGTCACTACTTTCACCATCCTAAACACAACGATTTGTTTTTGACCATGGGATCAAAGGCAAATATGTTAGGCCCAAGTGAAGCTTTGCTTGAGGCACCTTTATTCACTAACTATTAAAAAGAAACAAAAAGAAAAACAGACTCAAAACCTTAAGAAACTTGTCACACCATCCATCCTCGGGAAGAGCCACCCGGTTCAGACAAATTCCACCTTTGGAAAGAACCGTGACATTAAGAAAACCAAAGTCTTATTGCACGCGAAAAATTCAAAACAAGAAGCTATAGAAAGGGAAAATGCGGAAAGTAAAATGTGTAAGATAGAATGAATATGTACATGAGGGGATTTAGTCGAATATACATAAGGGGATGAATATATACATTGGAGAGTAACTTTATATACATACCAAAAGTGAAAAATACTAAAAGTAATGAAAGAGTAAAGTTATTTACATACCAAAATCAAAATAAAGCACAATAAAAAGAAAACTATTGTCTGAATTATGCAGTCATCCATCAGAATCAAAATCAAGATAGGGCCACTCCCCCAACTAAAATCTAGCATTGTCCCCAATGCTAACTAGAAAAATAAGCTCAAAAAGGAGAAAGACAGTAAAGAAAAACTCCCTATTGGCCCTCTGCCTGTGTGGGGCCCTCAGCATGGGTCCCGGGGTCTGTGGCCTGTAGGGGAACCTGGGACTGGTCCCCAGAGTCCTATGCCTCCGGCTGGACCTGGGACTGGGCCTGCATCTCCTCTGCAGTATGGGTATGTGCTGGTGGGTCTGCCAACTCTAACTGAATACCCTCTGTACGGGGCAACACCCTCCTCCTCTTTACAGGTCTCTCAACCTCTAGCTCCTGCTCAGGCTGGGCAGCCGGCTCTTGAAGCAACAGGTCAAAAGGCAGGTGATCCTCGTTTAGCTTATCCACCTCCTTCCTCATCTCCTTCATCGACTCCTTTGATGCACGGGTCTTCTTGAGCCTCTTGGTCTCCTTTGTAATCTCCTTTAAAGCCTTCCCGTGGGAATCAACAACATCCAGAATCTTCTTCTGGTTGTCAAGGATTTTCTTATGGTTGGCGAGAAGTTCCCTGAGGGAGTCCTTAACTCATTGGGGTACCTGTGGTGGAAGAGGAGTAGCCTGGGATTCAGACGTAAAAAGCACAGACAGCTTAGAAATAGCTGCCTACATCCAGTTGTTGATACTGGCAAGTGACTGGCTCAGTCTGTGGGCAGTCAGAGGATATTCCCGAGTCTGCCGAGGTGAAGGGTCCTGGAGCACTCTCTGGGATGGCGGGCTCGGGTTGAGAAGACTCCACTACAACCACTGGCTCTTCAGACTGGCTAGTAGAAGCAATGGATTTACCCTTGAACTTCTTGCTCTTCGAGTTGTCATCACTTTGCAGATCATACCAAGAGAAAGGGGCTTTTGTCTTCAGCTTCACATCAAAACTTCTCTTGTCCACCTGTTGATCCTCAAAGTACATGGTCAGGAAGTTGGGGAAAGGGTAAGCTTTATCACCTTTATTTACCACTCAGGTGATGACGGTGGACATGACATTCCCGACATTAATCGGGTACCCCGCCATAATAGAAGCAATCAATACAGCCCGCCGGAGAGGGATAGAGTTCTCATGGAAGGTGGGGTCAAGCATGTTACACACGAACGTCTCCCAGCCTTTAGCCTCAAAATTCAACGTTCTCCTGAGAATGGTCTTCCGGTACACATCGCCGGATGACCCCATCAGTGCAAATCTTGAATAAATATGGCTCATCCCAATGGAAGTCCATGATATCCCTCCTAAGCTTCTTCATTTGGTTAGAAGAGAGCTCACAAGGGACAACACATGTGACAAGATAGTTGGCAATGTCGGAAAACCATGGCATTTCTTGCATTAACACCGAAAGAAGTTGCTCATTGGGGAAACTGTCATTGATCTCAAGCCCATCAGAAGGTCGACCTTGCTCCTCCAATCGAGAAAGATGGTCGGCCACTTGGTTTTTGCATCCTTTTCTATCAATAATTTCCAAGTCGAAGTCTTGAAGCAACAATACCCAATGCATGAGTCTCGCTTCAGAATCCTTTTTGGTCATGAGATACCAGAGTGTCACATGGTCAGTGTGAACTATGACCTTAGCACCCATCAAATAAGGACGAAATTTCTCCATAGCAAAGACTATTGCCAAAAGCTCCTTCTCTGTGATGGTGTAATTCATTTGGGTCGAGTTCATAGTTTTGCTAGCATAATAAATAGGGTGGAAGATCTTGTTCACCCTCTGGCCCAACACCACCCCCACAGCTACATCACTCGAGTCGCACATAAGCTCAAAAGGAGAGTTCCAATCCAGTACCGTGATGACAGGAGTTGTGGTAAGCTTGTGCTTCAACAATTCAAAGGCACTCATGCAATTCTTATCAAAATGAAATTTGGCATCTTTCTCAAGCAATTTGCACAAAGGATTGACCACCTTAGAGAAGTCCTTAATGAAACGCCGATAGAACCCGACGTGCCCAAGGAAGCTCTGGACTCCCCTAACCGAAGTTGGTGGGGGCAACTTAGAAATCACTTCAATTTTTGCTTTGTCCACTTCGATATCATTCCTCGAGATCTTGTGACCCAACACTATACCTTTTTCCTCCATAAAGTGGCATTTTTTCCAATTCAACACCAAGTTGGTTTCTTCAATGCGATCAAGGACTTTGTCAAGATTACTCAAACACTCATCGAAGGAGTCCCCAACTACACTGAAGTCATCCATAAACACCTCGAATAAATCTTCAACCATATCTATAAAGATCGCCATCATGCACCGTTGAAAAGTGGCGGGTGCATTGCAAAGTCTAAAAGGCATACAGGCGAAGGCAAAGGTACCATACGGACATGTGAAAGTAGTCTTCTCTTGATCCTCCGGGGAAATCAAAATCTGATTATAGCCTGAATACCCATCCAGAAAAACAGTATAAAGCCCGCCCCGCAAGCCTATCTAATATTTGATCCAAGAATAGCAAGGGAAAATGGTCCTTGCGGGTCACTTTGTTGAGCTTGCGGTAGTCCATACACACCCGCCATCCTGTAACCATTCTTTTAGGAATGAGCTCATTTTTGTCATTTTGGACCACCGTCATTCCACCCTTTATCGGAACGCATTGGACCGGAGAAGTCCAAGCGCTATCCGAAATTGGATAGACAACCCCTGCATCCAGCCATTTTATGATCTCCTTCTTCACCACCTCTTGTATTGACTCATTGAGCCTCCGTTGGTTTTCTACGGAAGGCTTTGCTCCATCCTCCAAGATGATTTTGTGCATGCAAAAGGCGGGGCTTATTCCCGAATATCTGCAAGAGTCCATCCTATTGATTTCTTCATCCTCCTTAGCATATTTAAAGTTGAATCTACCTGCAATTGGGTTAGGCAACAGGAAAGAATAACAGGTAAAGTACGAGAGGGACCAAGATATTCATACCTGAGGTGGTAGGGTAGTGGCTTCAACTCCAAAGTCGGGGGCTCTTCAATTGAAGGCTTTGTTGGTGGAGTCTTCCGGTTCTCCAGGTCCAATAACAGCTTTCTGGGACCATAATAGTAAGAACCCATGCCTTGTAGGGCATTGGTACTTTCAAGAAAACCATCAACCACGGTGTCCTCGTGGTCCAATAAGGCAGCCTCCACTGGATCATCCACATGGATCATAGAACTTGCATCATCAATAATAACCTCACTCACGAGGTCCATAAAAGAGCATACTTCTGTACTGTCTGCTTCATCGACTTACACACATGGAATACCACCTTCTCATTGCCCACTCGGAAAGTGAGCTCCCCGGCTTCAACATCAACCAAGGCCTTCCCCGTGGCAAAGAAGGCCTTCCCAAAATGATAGGGACCTCATAATCTACTTCACAGTCCAGAATGACAAAGTTCGCGAGCAAAATAAATTTGTCCACCCTCACCAACACATCATCAATTATCCCTAGGGGAGTCTGCATCAACCTATTATCCATTTGCAAACACATTGAGGTCGCCCTAGGTTTCCCGATTACCAATGTTTTAAATACCGAGTATGGCATCAAGTTAATACTCGCCCCAAGGTCACATAAGGCTTTGGCAAAATCCGCACTCCAGATAGTGCAAGGAATGGTAAAAGCTCCCGGGTCTTCAAGTTTGGGTGCCATTGAATGTACTATAGCACTCACTTGGTGAGTCATCTTGATGGTCTTACACTCCATAGACCGCTTTTTAGTGACTAAGTCCTTCATGAACTTAGCGTACCCGGGCATTTGTTCCAAGGCTTCAACCAACGGGACATTGATGGAAAGATTCTTCATCATATCAATAAACTTCTTGAATTGATTCTCTTTCTTTTTTTTGGCCAACCATTGAGGGTAAGGAGGAGGGGTCCTAGGCAATGTTTCCTTTGCTTGTGGGACCACCGGTTCTAGCATATCAATCACGTGTTCCCTAGACGGGTTAACGTCCCTTTGCAAGTCCTCCCCATTATCATGTATATCAATTCTCACCACACTTCTAGTTGGCTCTTCCACCACTTGCTCATTTTCAATTGGTAGTTCATCATGGGGCATTTCATCATCAACAACAATAATTCGCTTTTGCCTCGAACTACTTCATTCACCACCTTTTCCACTTCTAGTGGTCACCGCCATGGCGTGACCGGTATTATTATTGTTCACACCCTTGGGGTTCACCACCGTATCACTTGGTAGTGCACCCTTCGGGTGTGTGTTTAAGGCCTGAGAAATTTGGCCCATTTGCACTTCAAGGTTTCTAATGGATGTGTTGTGAGAGGCCAACTGAGCATCGGATTCTGCATTTCGCTCCATCATCTGCTTGAACATGTTTTCAATTCTCCCCATATCATTGCTTAATGAGCTTTGTCCTTGAGACTGGTACGTCGGTGGATTGCTTGGTTGTTGGTACATCGGGGGCCTTTGAAATCCCGGCCCCCGGTTACCATTTCCACCCCAGATGTTGTTGTTGTTGTTACCTCCATTCCAATTGTCTTCATTGTTGTTCCCCCATTGTCGATCATTGTTGTTCCCCCAGTTTCAAGAATTGTTGTTATTGTTTCAATTTCTTTGTCTTTGATTCCCCCAACTTTGATTGTTTCCTTGGTTTCTCCAATTATGATTGTTGCTTTGACTGTTGCCTTGACCTTGGTAGTTATTGGCATACATCACATCTTCTTCTTGGTCATAATATTCCTCTTCTTGGCTATGTCCGCTTGGCCCTTGGTCACCCTGATCATTGTTGATTTGCTTAGAATTTTCCCGGGGTCTTCTTTGGTTCACTCCCTCCATGGCATTTACTTGCTTAGGCCTTTGTAATTGTTGAAGCTGGGCCTTTGCAATTTGGTTCATAGTGGTCGTTAGCTCGGTAATTGTGTGCCCCTGTTCTTGAAGTTCTTTGTGAAGACTATTGACATCAATCTCACCCTGAGGTATGTTTGCTCTACTTTTCCAAGTTGATGATGTGTCAGCCATCTCATCTAATATCTCACATGCCTCGGGGTAACTCAATTTCATGAAATCTTCACCGGCCAACTAATTGACCACACATTGATTGACAGTGTTTATCCTCGGTAGAAAGTCTGTTGGATCATGGCTTCAGTCATGTCATTGTTTGGACATTCCTTAACCATGGTTCGGTATCTCTCCCATATCTCATGCAAAGGCTCGTTGGGTTCTTTCTTAAAGGCCAAGATTTCATCTCTAAGCGTCGCCATATGACTTGGTGAAAGGAATTTAGCAATGAATTTGTCCGCGAGCTCATCCCAAGTAGATATTGAGTGGTTGGGAAGCTGCTCGAGCCAGTCAAGAGCCTTCCCTCAAAGAGAGAAGGGGAATAACCGAAGTCTCTATGCATCCTCTAAGACATTCGTCTACTTACTACCCCAGCAGGTATCCACGAAGCCCTTTAGATGTTTATAAGCATTTTGGTGCGCAGTTCCGGTGAAATAACCCCTCTGCTTCAAAAGGGTAAGCATCACATTTGTTATCTGAAAATTTTCCGCTCGAATCCTTGGCGGGAAAATGGCATTAGCATACCCCTCGTTAGGAAGGACCCGAGGGGCAGCTCTAGCAGCTGGAGGTGGAGGAGGATCCTGATTGTCCTTATTAATATTGGCAGGTCGGCCTCGCCTGGAAGGAGTTACTTGGTTTATTTTCTCTCCTTGGTTGTCATATACCTCCTCCACGATGTTTCCCAAAGGATCCGCCATAAGAACTGATATGATTCAACACACACGTTAATAGAAAAAGGAAAGAAAAACACTTAACACTACTATTCACGTAGATAATCAACACCGTATAACTCCCCGTCAACGCCAAAAAGTGTTCGGCTCTCACCCACACTACTATTAAAGTAGGAAGATGAGGGTCGGTGTAGCTTTTACCCGAAAGGTCGGTAACGAATCTTCAGGGAGTTATGATTTGGAGTGAGTTTCTAAGTGATCTAGCAATGGTTCATGTTCTTGATTACACTTTTTATCATGGATGGTTTTGTAATATAACTATGATTTATAATAATAATGATTGCAATTGAACTACTAATATCTTTTTAGGTTGTTTTCTAAATTGGATAAAGGCACTAGGGTTATGACTTCTATCTAGGCGAGTAATATAATGGATTCTAATACCTAAGGCAAAGATGTTATTCGAGGAATTTATGATATAGCCAAATGCTCCAAAGTTACCCACTCTATAACTCTCGGTAGTTTGAGTGGCTATGCCTAATTGCCTTTTTCAAGGTCAATTGGGTGTCAAATGTGCACAAGCAATATAGGCTCATAGGGTTTTACTCTCTCGAGGGTTAACCCGTTAATTAGGACTATCAATTCTTATGATTTCATCCCAATTCCTTGCTGGGTTGATTTCCTAGACTCAAGTTCTCTTTCTCAAGAAGGACCCAAGTCAATTGAACACCAATTGGTGTTTGCAACCACCAATTTTAACAATAAAACCATAAACCAACTCAAATATCCATCACCCATAAACATCTAAGCCCTAATTTAGAGAACCCATTAATTACCCACACTAGGGTTGAGCCACAACCTAGCTAATGGTTTTAGCTACTCATGATCAATGAATAAATCACAGAAATAGATGAAGCAAAACCCATGTAATTAATTTATAAGCTAAGATAAGAAGATTCAATGTTGAAGTGAAGCTAAAATTGCAACAAAAGATGAAAATAGACTATTCACGAGTTGCCTACTGCTGTTGATACTCAGCGTAACCTAAACAAATTACAAAAGAAACTATTTATACCCAACCGAAATTCCGGACAAAAATACCCCTGCGGCGCGGTCCGCGGTGGATTGCTTTGGCTTCAGCTGCTGAGTCTCTGAGTCTTCTTGACCGCGGGTTGCGGACTGCGGAGCCCTTTTGCCTTTAAAATCCTGTCCTTTGAATCTCACCACCGAGGACCGCGAAGATTGGACCGCGGCCGCGGTGGTCTTTTGCCTTTGAAGAGGCTTCTCTAAACTTCACCACCGCTGACCGCGAAGATTGGACCATGGCCACGGTGGTCTTTTGCCTTTGAAGAAGCTTCTCTGAACTTCAGCACCGCGGACCGCGAAGATTGGACCGCGACCGCAGTGGTCACTTGAGGTAGCCCTTTTGTTGTTCTTGGTACTTGTTCATGATTCACTCCTTTTTTAGCAGGTTTCTGACTGTTTGTCATCATTTTTGGTTCAATCCTGCAACAAGTACAACCTGTAAGCCTTTGGGGTTATTTTATGTACAGATGTATTCAAAACATAAGCAGTTAGAGTCTAGAACAAGGTAAAATCCCTAGTTATCAGTATGGTAGGCGGTGTCGGTCTCCAGTTGGGTGGTTCAAGCCGGGAGAGGCTAGGTTGTTGGGAGCAGAGTTAGTCCAGGATGCCTTGGCCAAGGTGAAGATCATTCAAGATAGAGTTCGTACAGCTCAGTCCAGGCAAAAGAGTTATGCATACCGCAGGGTTCGTGACTTGGCATTTATGATAGGAGACCGGGTATTGCTTTGGGTGTCGCCCATGAAGAGCGTGATGAGGTTCGGAAAGAAGGGCAAGTTGAGCCCTAGGTACATTGGTCCATTCGAGATTCTTGATAAGGTAGGAGAGGTAGCCTACCGACTTGCTTTGCCACCGAGGTATCAGCCATGCATCCGGTGTTTCATGTATCTTTTCTTTGGAAGTATATTCCGATCCATCTCATGTGCTTGACTTCATCAGTGTCCAATTGGACAAGGATTTGACTTAGGAGGAGGAGTCGGTAGCCATATTAGGCCGGCAGGTTCGTCAGTTGAGATCGAAGAGTTATCCTTCGGTCCATGTTCAGTGAAGAGGTTAGCCTGTTGAGGCAGCTACCTGGGAGTCCGAGTCCGATATACAGAGCCGATATCCCCATTTTTTCCCCGATTCAGGTATCTTTCTATGTTCGTTCGAGGATGAATGTTTGTTTTAGAGGTGGAGATTGTGATGACCCAAAAGGTCATCCCGTGTATTTCTAGCTAAATCTGTATTCCAGGTCATGAAAACCTCCTTTTATCTCGCCTCGATTTACATGCGTAGCCCGGGTGTGTAGCCGGGAAGCCGTTATGTGGAAAACTTATCAAAATAATAATTTTGTGTTAAAATTTGAGTAGAGTTGACTTTGGTCAACATTTTTGGTAAACGGACCCGAACCCGTGATTTGACGGTCTTGGAGGAAAATATGGAACTTGGGCGTATGCCCGAAATCGAATTCCGAGATCTCAAGTTCGAGAAATGAATTTTTAAAAGAAATTATTTTCTGAAAATTATAAGAGATTTTGAAAATGATATTCTATGTGAAACCTGTAATATCGGGCCCGTATTATGGTTCCGGAGCCCGGTACAGGTCCAATATATTATATTTATTATGTCTGTGAAGTTTGGTACGAAACGGACTTCGTTTGATGTGATTCGGATAAAAAATGCAAAATTTGAAGTTTAAAGAAGTTTTAAGAAATTTCATTAATTTTGGGGATTAATTCAATGTTTATGATGTTATTTTGGTGATTTGAATACACGAATAAGTCCGTAGGATGTTTTTGAGGTTGTGTGCATATTTGTTTTTGAGCCTCGAGGGCTCGGGTGAGTTTCAGGTAGGTGTCGGGGTGTAAAAACATAGAAAATCTGGTGTAAAAACTCAGTTGCTGATGTCTAGTGTGGTCTACTATGCAATCACATAGTCCCTTCCGCGATCGCATAGCTCTGTGCTGAGGGAAGTGATCTGTGACACTATGCGATCGCATAGTGTGTTCCGCGATCGCATAGTGTAGTAGTAGGATGGAGGGGGGGTTGTGTAGGTAGTCTTATGCGATTGCATTATTTACTTCGCGATCGCGGAGAGTAAGGTCCAGACAACTCTGCGATCGCGTAGCTTAGAAACCAGACCACTATGTGATCGCAATCCTTCCTTCGCGATCGCATAGACCAATTCCACCCAGTCATTTTAAAGACCAAAAACAGAATGTATTACGGGATTCTTCACTATTTTTCACAAACTCCTTCTTCTCCACACCACTTGGGCGATTTTTGAAGAACTTCTTCACCATAATCTCTTAGGTAAGAAATCTTTGACTTGTTTCCTTCCATTTTTATCAACATCCATTAGATTCTAGGCCTAAAAAAACATGAGATTAAAGGTAGAAAATTGAGGATCTGGGGTAGAGTTAGGGCTTTTTGATTATTTGGGAATTTGACCTCGTTTTGGGGTCAGATTTCAAAACAAATTATATATCCGGGCTCGTGAGAGAATGGGTGATCGGGTTTTGGTCCGAACCTTGTGTTTGGACCAAGCGGACCCGGGGTTGATTTTTGGATTTTTGGGAAGAATGTTGGGAAATCTATAATTAAGCATTGGAATTGAATAGTTTAGCCTTTATTGATGTTATTGAGTCGATTATGTCTAGATACAATCGATTTGGAGTCGGGTTCAAAAGGAAAAGCGGTGCTAGAGGCTTGATATGATCGTGGAAGTCGAGGTAAGTGTTTGGCCTAACCTTAGCTCGAGGGAATAGGTGTTGAGTCTTATTTTCTACGTGTTTATTCCATGTCCTACGTATAGGTGAGGTAACGAGCACCTATATGTTGTGGTCAAGCATGCCCGTGAGTCGAATATGAGTAATAATGTGATTTCCATTGAAGTTTACTGTGTTTACGGATTGATACCATTTGGTAGTTATTCATTTGATGGAAATTCTCAGTTGTGAGTATTGTTGAGTAATTGCTCGGTTGAGGAATATGTTGGTAAGTTATATATCTGTGTAGGATTGGTTATAGTTGTGTCCCTTGCAGGGACGGTATTACTCTTATTGATTATACCTGTGTATTTAAGGTTTCTTATTGTTGATTTTCCTGTCAATTGTTGTTTTTATGTCTATTTATGCACGAGGGGACATTCCGTGCCGTGTTGATGATATTTATGCACGAGGGGACATTCCGTGTCGTGTTACTGATATTTATGCACGAGGGGATATTCAGTGTCGTGTTGTTGATTATTTATGCATGAGGGGACATTCCGTGTTGTGATGCTGATTATTTATGCACGAGGAGACATTCCATGTCGTGATGTTGTTTATTTATGCACGAGGGGACATTCTGTGTCGTGATGTTGTTTATTTATGCACGAGGGGACATTCCGTGTCGTGTTACTGATATTTATACACGAGGGGACATTCCGTGTCGTGTTTTATGATATTTAGCACGAGGGGACATGTCGTGCCGTTTCTGTTTACTCGTTTGTTCAGAGCTGTTAGTTTTGGTTGTTATTTACATATCTCAATTGTTGCTCTGTTCCGTCATTTCAGTAATTTCTACCCCTTTTTCCCCAGCTTGTTTTCCCCGTTTTGTACTTAATTGTTTACTTCCTGTTATTATTCCTGCTATATATTATTGAACTGCACATGTATTTGTTATTTATCGTATCCTAGCCTCGTCACTACTTCACCGAGGTTAGGCTCGGCACTTACTCAGTACATGGGGTCGGTTGTACTGATGCTATACTTACACTTCTTTATGTTCTGCATATTACGGTACCGGACCCGGTGGACATTGATCGAAGGAGTATCCTTCAGTCCACAGGCGACACTGAGGTAGTCCTGCAGGCGTCCGCAGGCCTTGACGTCACCTCCTATCTCATTCATTTTCTATCTTTTCTTTGTATTTCTGAGACAGTTATACTTGTTTATTCAGAACTTTATTTTTAGTATTCTTAGACAGTCCGTGAAGTCGTGATACCAGCTCTTGGGGGTTTCACTAAGGATTTTGTAATACTATTTATCATAAGTTGTTAGATTTCATAGCTTCCGCACTCTTATTCATATTTGTTCTTGTTTATCACCTCTCTACAAATGCCAAATAATAAGGAAATAAGTATATTAACCGGAACGTTGGTTTGTCTAGCGGGTTCAACGTTAAACGCCATCACAGTTCCGACGGTGGGATTTCGGGTCGTGACACATTCCGCAACACAGCTGGTCAACAAAATCATCAAGCAGTTGCACTGTGTTTTGGATCTGACCAATCAGTTTTCTTTCGTTGTGGATTTGAAGGATATCAAGACACACTTTACGTCTATTCACAAAGTCAATTCTATAAAGAATGTTATATTTATGGCACAGTCGACTTCATTTTTTGTAACAGTGCAGTAGTTTTACAAAACTGCATGATATTTGCTAGGACGCCTATGGATAAACAAAAAATTACTATAACAGCACAAGGCCGCACTGACCCTAACCAAAATACTGGAATTGCAATACATAATTCGCGAGTTATGGCCGCATCTGACCTTAGGCCTGTGTTAAATACATTCAAGACACTCTTGAGACGACCATGGAAACAATATTCACGTACTGTTTTTATGAATACGTACCTTGATTCGTTGGTGGATCCTGCTGGTTGGCTAGAATGGGATGGTAGTTTTGATTTAAATACTTTGTACTATGGAGAATATAGGAACAGTAGACCGGGAGCATCGACTAGTAGGAGAGTCAGGTGGCGTGGGTATCGAGTGATCACAAATTCAAATGAAGCAGCAAAGTTCAGTGTGGAAAATTTTATTGCTGGTCGATCATGGTTGCCTGCAACCAATGTGCCATTTCGTGCAGGTCTCTAATAACATTATTCTTTTATAATTGGCGTATGGTTAATCGATGTTGTATTGTTTTGCAATTCTTAATCGATAAGTTCATGTGTTCTTGTAAAAATTATGTATTAATTGTAATAGGTGAATAAGTATCAAAGCTTTGAATACTATAATCAACTCTTGTAATGATCATATTGTTTTGAGGATGATGAGGGTTTTTAATGTGTAATTGGGAACAATTTGCTGGAATTAAACTTAAGCATTTATATTATTGAAAAGT
This sequence comes from Nicotiana undulata, assembly GCA_005239495.1. Taxonomy (NCBI): domain Eukaryota; kingdom Viridiplantae; phylum Streptophyta; class Magnoliopsida; order Solanales; family Solanaceae; genus Nicotiana; species Nicotiana undulata. The sequence goes on from ML271030.1 coordinate 47,055, forward strand.
AGAAATAAGATTACCTAGTGGAAATTGAATGCAAGGTTACAGTTCCCGTAGAGTCTAAATATGGAAGAGTGTCAAAAAGCATAACATAGTGTTGCAGGTCTTCATTCTTCAGACAAATAAAAAAGCCCAATTTCAAAGAGGCGCTATTTAAACCTAGCGGAATTTGGTCTTTCTCCTAAAGTGAAATTGTAATCTTGAAGTTTAGTTTCTAAGATCCAAATGGTTCGTCACTCAAATGGAGCGGCGGTGCACTGATAAGAGCTGGTGGTGCACTGCGGGATACCTAAAGTGCTGACTGAAAGGGTCTAGGAGGATGACCTCTGCCAAAAGAATCCCTGCCTCCAGATGAGGCTCCACTGAACCGGCCAAAATGATGAGGCCTCTTGTCAGACCCCTGACCACTACCCTGCAATAAGACCATCTCGACTCACCTGGCCACATTGGCCGCCTCCTGAAATGAAATATCACTGCCTGTCTCTCTAGCCATCTGTAGTCTAATCGGTTAAGCTAGCCCCTCAATAAACCTCCTCACTCTCTCTCGGTCGGTGGGGAGTATCATGATAGCATGTCGGGCCAAAGGGATGAACCTGGTCTCATACTGTGTAACAGTCATAGATCCCTGCTGAAGAAGCTCAAACTGCCTCCGAGGATCCTCTCTCTGGGTGACTGGAATAAACTTCTCCAAGAACAAATCGGAGAACTGAGCCCAAGACAAAGGCGAAGATCCAGCTGGTCTGGTCAAGCAATAATCCCTCCACCAAGTCTTGGTGGGACCTGAAATACGAAAAGTAGAAAAATCGGCCCCATTGGTCTCCACGATCTCCATGTTCCGAAGAACCTCATAGCAACTGTCTAAGTAATCCTGGAGATCCTCTGATGGTGCACCACTGAAAGTAGTCGGAAACAACTTGGTGAACCAGTCCAATCTCCATAAAGCATCAGCAGACATAGTTTCTCCCTCAACGGCCTGAGTCACAATACCCGGCTGGACTACCCCAGCTGTCTGAGGTGCTGGAGTCTAGAACTGAGAGGCTAACTGCTCAGGTGTGCGGGTGGCGGGAGTCTGGGCTCCTCCCCCAGCTTGAGAGACGGCTGGTACTGTAGGAAGTAGACCTTCCTGATCCACGCTCTCCATGAGGCCCACTAAACGGACCAGAGCATCCTGTAGTACCGGGGTGGCAATGAACCCCTCTGGGACCTGAGCTGGTCCAACCGGGACTATCTGAGCAGGAACCTCTTCGGCAAACTCTACCTGAGGATCCTTCACTGGGTTGCTGCTCTGGGCTGAGCTGTGCCCCGGCCTCGACCTCTAGCACGGCCTCGGCCTCGTCCTCGTCCTCGTCCTCGGCCCCTCTTAGGAGCTACAACTGGAGCCTCGGGCTACTGATCAATAGATGAAGAAGCATGTGTTCTCGCCATCTGCGAGAGAATAGAATAGAAATTCAATTAGTATTTAGAAGTCAAATCGCACGATACAGAAGAATAGATGTGAAGATGTTCCTAAACTCTGCAGCCTCTAGGGGATAAGTACAAACGTCTCCGTACCGATCCCTCAGACTCTACCAAGCTTGTCCGTGAATTGTGAGACCTAAGCAACCTAGCACTCTAATACCAACTTGTCAAGACCCAAATTTTCCACCGTCGGGTCTGTGATGGCGTCTAACGTTGAACCCGCTAGACAAGCCAACATGTATTTTCAGTTTACCTTATTCCTTGATTAATAATTAAGAACAGATAAACTACAACATTAACCTGAATGAAATATACGACGAAGAAAGATATATATATATATATATATATATATATATATATATATATATATATATATATATATATATATATATATATATCCCAATACAAAGCCTTTACGAAGTTTCACCAAAACTAGCCAAATGCCAGAATAGTGGAGTCACATCTCACGGACTGTCTAAGAGTAATACACATAAATGTCTGAAAGAAATAATAACATCCGGTTCTGAATCAACTAGAACAGAAATACAAGAAAAAATAGGAGGGGACGCCAAGGCCTGCGGACGCCAACAGGACTACCTCGGTGTCTCCGGGTGGACTGAAGGAAGCCTCCTAGCTCTAATGTCTAAAGGGTCCTGTACCGGGATCTGCACAACAAAAGGTGTGCAGGTGTAGCATCAGTACAACCGACCCCATGTACTGAGTAAGTGTCGAGCCTAACCTCGGCGAAGTAGTGACGAGGCTAGGAAACGACAACTAAGACAACCTGTGCAATTTAATAATAATCGGAAGAAGTAAACGCAAGAATAATCAGTTAAGCACAAGGGAAAAGGGGAACATGCTGGGGAAAAGAGCTATCAAATAACAACAATAAGGGAGTAAGATGACAGTTCAGATATCAAAATAACAGCAGGAAATGACAAACACAATTAATTATAATTAACATATCGAACTAGTACCGGGCTCCCAAAACCAAAATACGGGTCCGATGCCATAGATTCCAAATACAATTAAACTTTCAAAATCCTTTATATTTTTAGAAAAATAATTTCTTTCAAAAATTCATTTCTCGGGCTTGGGACCTCGGAATTCAATTCCGGGTATACGCCCAAGTCCCATATTTTTCTACAGACCCTCCGGGACCGTCAAATCACGGGTCCGGGTCCATTTACCAAAAATGTTGATCAAAGTCAACTTAATTCAAATTTCAAAAACAAAACTATCAATTTTCTTAGTTTTCACATAAAGGCTTCCCGGCTATACGCTCGGGTTGCGCACACAAATCAAGGTGAGATAAAAGGAGGTTTTCATGACATCGAAACACAAAATTGACTTATAAAACACGGGATGACCTTTTGGGTCATCACAATGAGTATTAAAGCTTTGGATACTATGTTCAACTCTTGTAATGATCATATTGTTTTGAGGATGATGGGGGTTTTTAATGTGTAATTGGGAACAATTTGCTGGAATTAAACTTAAGCATTTATACTATTGAAAAGTAGAAATAAGATCACATAGTGGAAATTGAACGCAATGTTAAAATTCCCGTAGAGTCTAAATATAACTGCGAAGAAACAAAAGATGGAGGAGTGTCAAAAAGCATAACATTGTGTTGTAGGTCTTCACTCTTCATACAAATGAAAAAGCTCAATTTCAAAGAGGCGCTATTTAAACCTAGCAGAATTTGGTCACGCTCCTAAAGTGAAATTGTAATCTTGAAGTTTACTATCTCCTGTCCACAATAAGTGATAATTTTGTTGTTTTTTGTGGTCCAAAATAACTGATTTTTTCAGATTTCAAGAATAAATTAATTATTTTTTCCTACATTGCCCTTGGAGTAATTGAATAGTGTTGGAGTATGTGTTAGGAGTGTTTAAGTGAAGAGATAGTAAAAGTTAATATGATCTATTTTTTTTGCTAATTAATGTTAAAAGATAGATTTCTTAGTGCCTAAAAAATCACTTATTATGGACCAGAATGAGTAGTTTCTAAGATCCAAACGATTCGTCACTTAAAAAAATGACTATTTTCTTGAAAGTATTTATAAGCAGTGTAGCTTCATTTAAGAGCTCTACCTAGGAATTTTTATCGTTAAAAGGAAAAAAGATGCATAGACTTTTAACTCTTCCTTTGCTTGCGTCTGCAATATGGCATTTTACGCACATGAAATGAAAAGCTATATACGATTCCACAAATTTATTGAATTGAAGGAGAAATTATAATCATTTGATTGTCCACTATTTTAACCCTGAACTGTTATTGCTTGTTATTCATATTATTACAGCCATAATTGTGAGCATAATATTGAATGAGACTTGTAAACCAAAATGCAATCATAGTAAATCCTATAGTATAATCATATAGGTTATTAGGTGAGGACTTCCTTTCTTCAAAAAAGTTACTAATAGTGAATAAGAATATTAGATCACATTAGCGATTGATATTTAGCCACTGTCCGTCTAGCAGCTTTTCTTTTAACACCTACGTGTGCGTCCCAAAAGAGATTAATTATACACTTTGTTGGCAAAGCTAAAAATGCATTCAAATTCAGTTCTGCCTTGATATTTGATCCAACTTCTATCAGAATTACGTATAGGGAAAACTTCATTTATGTTTTTCTTTTTCTCCACTGGAGACTGGTATGAAAGTGAATGTTCCCCATCTATACAGATAAGATATTAAGAATTTTAAATTAATAAGAGAGAGGGAGAGAATTACATGTGAAGAAGGCCCTTCACCTCAACTAAAGACAAAAAGTTAGCATGAATCAATGGCTTCTCAAAAAATGTCAAACAAAGCACTTGATTAAAGCTAAAAGGGCAGTATTTTTCTAGAACAAAAATAGAGAAAATGCAGCAGACAGCTTTTAATCCAAATTGACATGCTTGTTGGGGGCTATGCTATCTTGCCCAGGATAATCTTCATATGCCCGATTTGCGCAATCAAGTGACTCTCACGGTAGTTTACGTACAGGGGTACACCAAAAACATTTGTTGACAATTAATGAGGATAAAACACAAATTAAAGGGAAAATGCCAAAATTTAAAACAAGAAGAAGGTAGTATTAGATAAAGCAAGTGTGGATACACGGGTACTTAGTGTTTAGTAATATTTACAATAATAGTACAAAGTTTTCTACGCCGCTAGTAATTACTGTAATAGCAGTTAATTATAGTTTATATCGGGTTACCAGAGGGAGTAATGTTTATCATAAAATATTATTCTACATATAAATTACCTTATAAATAAGATGATCATTTAGTACATATAATACATCTCACCTTTTGGGGTGCGGCCCTTCTCCGAATCTTACGTGAACATGAGATGACTTATACACCGACTGGCCGATTTATGTTAATTTCATAGAATGTATCCATATAGCTAGTGAGTATTGATTGAAAATTTGATAACACAATATCCCGTGTGCCGTGAGGAAAAAAAATAAGGGAAAATTTAAATATAGTCAGATTTACGAGTGGTCATTTAAAAATAGTCACAGTTTCAAAAATAATTGAATTTTATTCACTTTTTATGTAAAGATATATTTAAACAAAAACATTGTTCAAAATCCGGAAAATACTCCAGCATAATATACTGGAGTTCCAGTATAATATGTCGGTCCAGCATAATATGTGTACCGATCTCCAGTATATTATGCTGGAATTGTCCGTGGCTATTTTTCAATAACTTTGCAAATGCTGTCTATTTTTCAATGATCGATCCGAAAATTAGCTAGCTCGTGCTATTGTTTTAAAAAATAAATAAAAGGAAACTTTTCTGTGCGTTAAAGTATTAGTACCTCTTTCTCATCATTCTTCTCGTCCTTTTTTGTTTTGGGTACTGAAATTTGAATTATTTATACCTGGCATATGTATACTACTAGTAAATAACGCGTTTTTATCGAGTGATGTCCTCTACCCAAAATGATGAAAGTATAAGGAAAATCTCCATCCATTAAGCCCTACTTGTATTCATACGCTTTCCTTAACATGAGTACTCTCTACTCATTACAGGTACACCATACTTGTTCCACATTTCTGGAGAATTTACTACCTTAGTTTTGCCAAGCATTGTATATCATATTTTTATATTTTTTTTGGCCTTATGACCAGCACCGTATCTCCTTCAGTAAGGGATAACTTGTAATTTAATAAAACAAAATTCATTAATTGTTGCAAATTGGCTGTAAATGTTACATGAAAAAATCAAGGGTATTACCTATAAAATAAAACATGTCATGAATAAAATCAAATACTAACTTTCAACAAATATAAATTATTCGGTTTATATGCTGATGGGAGATAATAAGTATTCAATAAATTAATCAAGCACGCACTAGCTACCACTCGAATAACACCATAATAAAAAATGGAACTTTCCTCTTAATTCTCATTTTCTAAGTATTTCCTCTCTTTTCTTTGTTGAAGTATTTCCTCTCTTTTTTTTTGTTAAAAAAAAAAAGTATTTTCTTTATTTCATTATTTTTGAAGAAGGCCCAAGGACAGCCCACTTGAAGAATATGAAACTCCTCCGAGTATGTACGGGAGTAGAGTAGCCCTGCTATGATGGAGCCTCAAGTAGGGCCCAAAGAAGTATTATAGCTGCCGCAATAAGATTGGTTGCGGTTAATTTTAACCATCCAAACGGGGCCATGTCAGCAGTTACGTTATTCGCATTAAACGAAACGGAAGCAATATGTTATATGCACGTCATCTGGTCCTCCCCCGTTCCGTCCTGCCCGTATAAAAGCAGGAGTATTTTTTTGTCACTTTTCTTTTAGTTTTATTTGTTTCAATTTTTGGACAGGAATTATTCTTTTTCAGAATATTTAAGGAGTATGTATTTATTTTTTTGGTCTAAAAAAAAAAAGTATCTAAGTAAACTGCTACCACTCTGCAACTCGAGGGAAGAACGCCGGTGTTTATACTAAACTAATAGGAGCATAACAAATATTTACACAGAATTTTATCACTTATTCATAATTAAGTAATATATATTTTCAATTTATTATATAAATTAATCATATTAAATTGATATAAATACGATGGTAATTATTTATCGTTATTCTTTCTGCTTTCCCTTGTAAGTATTCAACTAAAGTGCTAATACACATTTTTATAGTTGTTTGTCTGTGTTCAAGAAAAAACGATAAATAGGGTTCATGAGCCTAATCTGCTTTTTTCTGTATAATGAGTTGCAGATCACTCTTAGGATATGTAGCAAAACTTTTTTCCTGCACAAATATATCAGAACAAATAAAAGACTATACTAAAATGTTATAAATATCCTGATCCTTCTTCACCTACTAATACGTCATATTATTCTCCTACTGACCATTACGATGCTTACATTTGTTAGAATACAAACTGACCAAATTATACTCAGTTAAATAACATGCAATAAAAAAAGAAAAAGTAAAAAGAGTTTCCACAACGATATCTTGAACTGGAAACAGACAAAAAGGTCATAAAAGCTACTACAAGACGTTTCTCATCCATGTCGCATACTTTAGATCACAAGCAAAATTTCTTTTTGTCTGTGTTTCTAGATTTGCACAAAAATGTATGGTAATCTATCATCGTGTACCTGTGTACCTCTTCTTCTGTTTTTCTTTTTTTCTTTTTTTTGGTTTGAAAGATAAAATATATATTACTTTAACTGGTGCGTACAGAGAGGTGGTGCATAAAGAGCACCTTATTACAAGCTAATGTATTATTACAAACTAGTGTGCTATTAAACTGTACCATACTAGTACTATCAGTTATGTTGTTTGTGGTGCGCCTACTAGCGATAACATCACTATAATAAACTTGAGCAGAGTTGACTTCATTCAAAATATTTCCTGTGCTTGTGGATTGTGCTAATATGTCATTCTTGTCTTCTTCAAAAATTTACTGAACAAAAGAGGGGATCACTTCCAAAACATACGGCACAGAGTCACGTCCAAAAATTTTGCCTGCCTTAGCTAGGTGATCCACAACCCTATTTTGTTGTCTGTACGCATGTTGAATTGGTGGCTTACCTAGCCGGTCCAGGAGGTACCTGCAATCATTCAACATATTAGCAAATGGTATATTATTGAGTTGAAGCATTGTGACAATCTCTTTAGCATCCACCTCCAGTGGTACTAGATTGTAGTCGTAAGCCAATTTAAGACCATTTATCAATGCATGCAGCAGAACTGGATGCATCCCTTGGCACAATGCCTGAAAACCCTAGTATCCATTCCGCTTTGGAGTTTCGAATCCAATGCTATCAGTTGTTGTCGAATGTGATCCATCTGTGTTTAACTTATAAAAAAATTCCTTTGGAGGACTCCATTTTAGGTTAGAAGGTTTTCTTTTATTTCCTTTGTGGTGTCGAGCAGCTAAGTAGGAAAATTCAGCTGCTTGCTAAGTTGTATGTCTAACGCTAGCTCTATCTCTAGTGAGCTTGTAAATATTTTTATTTCGAGTTAGCCAGATATTCCACAGACTTAGTGGTAAGTAGGTGCGTGGGTTGATATTATAAGGAAATGTTAAACCCTTGCAGGTTAGGAGTTCATGCAGCCAATCTTGTGTGTTTGGAATATTAATGAGTTTATTGATATGATGCATAAGCCCCAATTCCTGCCAGAATGCCTGCGCATTTATGCAAGTAAAGAACATGTCGCTAATAGTTTCATCTTCTTGGTGATAGTAATTGCAAGTTGCATTCTGAATTAGATTAATTTTCCTAAGAAAATCTTTAGTAGGAAGGTTGTGGTGATATAGGAGCCAAATGAAGCTTTTGATTTTGGGTTGGATAGGGAGCTGTCATATCCATGAGTAGTTTGTGGAGGTATTAGTAGGTCCATGTAACTGATTTTCCAAAGCTATATACATTGACTAGATAGTAAAATTTGCCAAAGTTTTTTAATCCCAATAAAGATGGTCTTCAGTCGGTCCAAATTTAGACATGTAAGTGGCCCTAATTGATTGTTTTATGTTGGCGGGTAATTCAAAAGAGAATTTGTTCCACTCCCAACCAGTGTCATTTAGTAGAGAAGAAATTATGATGGTATTGTGGCCTGATGGTAGTGGACCCTGAATTAGGGCTCGAATTGTTGTGCCTGCCTTAACCCAAGGATCCTCCCAAAATTTTATATGCCTACCCTTCCCTACTTTGCATTTAATCCCCAGTTGGCAGTGTTGCCAATCACGTATAATATTTGTCCATATTTTTGAGTGGAGTTGTGTGGGGCTTGTTAAGATATTTAGAAAGGAGGACGTGTTCCCACATTGCTTGTGGAGATTTAAAAACTCTCCAAGCAACACCGACAAGCATAGCGAAATTCTTTTGACGAAGTTTCTGAATGCCTAATCCTCCTGCTTCTTTTGAAGTAGTAACCTCATTCCATCTAAGAAGGTGTAATTTTTTTCCTTGTTGAAGTTGTAACCCATAGAAAGTTACGTTGATATTGCTCCATTTTATTAACAATATTCGTAGGGATATGGATATATTGCATAATATGGTTAGGTAAATTATTCAGCGTAGATTTTATTAGAGTAGCTCTTCCTGTCATTGTTAGGAAATTAGTTTTTCATTCTGCAAGTTTATTTTTAAAATTGTCAAGTAAAAATTAAAAGTATGCATTTCTAGGTCTCTTTTGAAACATAGGAAATCCTAAGTATTTTCCGAAAGAAGTTCCTTCCTTTATGTTGAAAGAGCCAGTGACAAATTCTCTATCAAAAGCATAACTTTAAATTTTTCGAAATTGATTTTTTGTCCGGAGTGGTGAGTTAAGTGATTCAAGACATCAATTATAGCATGGCAACTTTTGATAGTGACTTTGGAAAATAATATAATGTCATCTGCGAAGAGAAGGTGTGAAAGGTCCGGTCCTGCTTTGGATAGTCGAATTGGTTGACATTGTAGATAGTTTGTAGAGATGGATATGTTACGTGAAAATATTTTCATGCACATTATAAATAGATACGGTGAAAGAGGATCACCCTGACATATACCTCTTGACGGTGTGAAGTACTGAGTCCTAGAACCATTAACTAAGATAGAAGTGGAAGTTGTTGTAATGCATGACATGATTAAGGTTATCATAGATGAAAGAATGTTAAATAAAATAGAGTTTTTCTTATCAAAGACCATTCCAGCCTGTCAAAAGCCTTTTTCATATCAAGTTTTAAAAGCATTGAGGAATACTTTCCTTTTATTTTAGCAAAATAGTTTAAAGTTTCCTGCACTATTATAGCATTATTAGAGGCTCTTTTCCCTTGTTGGAAACTCGTTTGTGTAGGACCTATGATTTTGCTAATAATTGGCTTAAGCCTATTAACAATTATCTTGGTAATAATCTTATAGATTATTTACAGAAACTAATAGGTCGGTACTATTGTATAGTAGTAGGATGTTTTATTTTAGGGACAAGGCAAATGAGAGTTTTGTTTAGTTCCAGAGGAATGATATTTGTATTAAAGATGTCCTCACAAAAGTGAGAAACTTTTCCTCCTACATCCGACCAGTATTTTTGGTAGAAGAATAGATGTAACACATCTGGTCCTGGAGCCTTATGGGGTTTAAAGCTATATAAAGTATAGTGAATTTCTTCTTGACAAAGAGGCTCTTTTATTTTATGGATGTCATTGGGAGAAAGTTGACAAGTATGTGAATCCAGATATATTTTATTGGAAAGCATATCTTGGGTTGTAAAAAGATTATTGTAGTAATTTAGGATCAAGGTTTGCAAATCATTTTGGTTAAAGATCCTGTTGCCTCCCATATCCTTTAAAGCGTTTATTCTATTCCACCGACGTATATGTAGTGTAGACATGTGGAAGAATTTTGTATTCGCGCCACCATCATTTAGCCAATTAATACGAGATTTCAATTTCCAAAATTCCTCTTCTAAACGCAGTATGTTACTATAGTCGAAGGTCAATTGAGTTTCCAAATTTTGGAGGAAAAAGCTTGTAGGATAATGTATAGAAGATTGTATTCCTTCTAATCTAGCTAATATCTTCCTCTTTTGGTGGAATATATTACCAAAAGTGTGTTGACCCCATTGAGTGGCTACTGCCTTAAACTTGTTAATAGTAGCGAGGAGAGGTTGGTCATCAGACCATGCTTGTTGGACGATTTGTTGAATTTGTGGATGTGATGCCCACATGGTTTCAAATCTAAAAAATTTATGTTGTATAGTAGGTGTAGGTTCAAAGTTAATTAAAAGCGGGCAATGATCTGAATGCGTACGTGGAAGATGTCTCACTGTAGCTTTTGGATATAAACTTAGCCAATCATAATTTGCTAAAAAATGATCAAGTCGTTGTAATATCGTGTGACCATGCCTCTGTTTATTTGTCCATGTGAAACGACTACCCTAATATCCTAAATCAATTAACTTACAATAATTTAGGCATTTACCGAATTTATTCGCTCTATTATTTCTAATTGGTAGGCCCCCAAATTTTTCTCTAGCCTCTAAAATCTCATTAAAATCACCCCCCATTAGCCAAGGCATACCAACAGTGTCATTCAAATTAATTAAGTCGTTCCAGAGAATATTTCTTAAATTGTAGTAACGACTAGCATATATTGCAGACAAAACCCAATGAGGTTTAGTGAGACATACATGAACCATGCAATGTATCTCTTGGTCAGAGATCCTCATCTCTCTCCCATTAATACGATCTTCATTCTACATCACTACTAGACCACCTATGAGACCATTAGTAGGGATTTGGGACATATTGGTAAAATTAAAATCTTCACGAAGCCTTGTATGGTTTGCATGTGAGTTTCAAGCAAAATAGCTAGCACTGGCCTATGATTATCCAATAAAGACCTGAAATGTCGTCAAAATTCTGGATTGTGTGATCCTCTACAGTTCCAGACTAAGAAATTCACATAGGAGTTAGGGTTAGTGATCTGGCGTATTGGAGTTTGGTTCATTGGATGGACAACAGGATATGTCGTCTACTCCAGACTCATAGGAAGCTGAAGACTGCATGTTACTAACTCTGGTGGACATTTTAGGATAAACCTTTTTTCAAACTGTTCTTTGAGGTAGTAAAGTTGAATGCCCTTTAACCACCAAAATTCCATTCTTGTATCCCTCATCTATGCAAGTCTTTCTGTCAGCTCTTGCCTTGTTTGGTTGTCGAGTGCGTGTGGAGATTGTGGTGGTATTTGTGGTGGACTATCCTGTAGGGGAGACTCTCTAGTGGACTCAATGGACTCGAGTAAGGAAATAGTGGATTGAAGGAGTTGAGTGGTTGAAACCAAGGGTCATACACCTGACCCATGTGATGAGGGGGGTAGATAGGTAGGAGACTGACTGTTGGGTTCCAAGTTGGACTCATCGGACTCATGGGGTAAGGCCATTGTGGCTGAGTTGAAGTGGATGCATGGTGCTCTAGTAGAAGGGGGTCTAGGTCATGTACCATTGGTGTTGAATGTAGGCTTCCTTTCCTAGTCTCATCCCTTCCGTCACTATTTCTGCTAAGTGAGTAGGGTTTTGGACTAGGAGAACAACACTCTGATTGTTCAACTCCATGGTGAAAATTAGAGCATAACCTTGCATGCCCATCTCCAACCAAGATTGGAGTGGAATCTCCATTGACATTGGTTAAGATGTGTAGATTAGTGGAGTTGAGATATGTGGTAACAGAGGTCCCTGCATGGTTAACCTTGGGAGATGGAAGAATTGATTGTTGTTTTGCATGTTCTCCCTGATGATCGAATTTTGGTTGTTTGTTGGAAAGGATGGTCTCTGCATTGCTTATAGTTTCAGACGGGTTTTTTGTATCAGTATGGGTGGGAGTAGTATAGGAATAGTTTGTTATGAATGAGTCTGATGGTTGTGTTTTTGAAGAAAACAACGGGTTATTGGAATGGTGGGTGATGTCGTGATGGATTTCACATGAATTGAAATCATGGTGTTTGTGTGGAACTTAAGGAGACCTATTATCTGGGGTATGATAGGGTACTGTAGCAAGCAATATATCTTGGTTTGGGTTTAGTGATGGAACAGACGTGGCTAATAGGTTGGATTCATTAATGAATTATCTATTAGGGATTGGTCTTGGGGGGGTCATTTGCATACTACATGGAGAAAAAATATGAAGTGGATGTGCCTTCTTAGAATATGTGGGATGGTCATTGAAGTAGGGTAAGGAGTGCGAGTGTGGCTCAAGTAATATAGCCTTAGGGTTAATAATTTGGTTATTGGGCAGAGAGGGTTGCATGTGAAAGGTGTGTGTTGATTTGTCTGTAGTGGGCTGCAGCTTAGGTATTTCTGTTTTATTAAAAAAAGATTCATTACTTGGATACACAGTTGGGCAGACCCTACTTCGTTTGGTCCAAGGGCGGATACAGAATTAAATTGTTAGTGTTCTCTATATTGGGCTTTTCTAGCATTAGTCCATTTTGGAATTGAACCCAGCCCAAGTGAGGCCTAGTAGGGTTAGAGACATACCTGGTGTAGGTTGATCGAATGGTAGCGCCGCCACTAGAGCCGCTTTGCCTGTGGTGGAGATTTGGCTGTTGTAGTGGTAGTTAATTTTCTTAGCAAAAGTGACAATCTTCCATTCATTCTCATGTAGTTGGATAGGATTTTCCATTGTATGGGATGTTGGCCTTTTTTAATTTTTTCCTGCAATGGTTGGACCACAAAGGAACAACTAGTTGTTGCATGTCCAAACCTTCCACAACTTGTGCAGAGGAGGTTAAGTACTTCATAAAGAAGGGTTTACATGTGATTACCTATGTGTAGGTGAGTTTTTAAAGGTTTTTCCAATGGTACTTCTATGAAATTACGGGCATACCTTACCCTTGTTGTATTTGAAGTATATGTGTCTATTTTTAATAATTGTCCTAATTTCGAGCCAACTCTTTGCAAGATTTCCAAATCATAGAATTTCGTCGGTAGTTCAGGAAGCCTAACTCAAATAGCTAAGTAAGTGAGTTTCATAGATGATGCTTTGAATTTGGGATCCCACTTTCGTACTGTTAAAAAGTGATTCAATATAAACCATGGGCCTCCGTGGAGAGCCTTAGCCCTATTTTCTTCTCTTTGAAACTCGATAAGAAAGAAATCAGATCCTAGATCGATGATAGGTAGGTCTTCTGTTGGTTTCCATAGAGCGAGGAGTTAGTTCGTAGTATCTGATGGGTAATCCTTCTGCCAAAGAGTTTTCATTACCGAATATTTCCAAGGTTCATACAGACGTGATTTATCAGTTGAAGTAATTGGAATAAATGTGTCATCATCAGTATGCTAAGGATGATTTCATCAGAGAGGTTTGTTGTATTTTATGTATTTTGCTGGTTTCTTAGCGTTGGTGATAGATATTTATCGGATAGTAGAGTTTGGAGAAAAGTCATCGTTTTGTGTGTGTGTTAGTGTCATCTATTTGCATGGAGCCTATGTCTGGTGGTTCTGTAATTTATTGTTGTTTTTCTAGGTTGGTTCCTAACCTAAAAATAACTATCTAAAATATAAAATTGACATACTTTTCTATCTGGGTAAACTTCACAATAGTTACTACATAACTAGATGTCTTTTACACCAAAATCACATAACTTTATTTTGTCATATAAAGTCGAACACTAATACCAGATAACTGAATGATCACAATATAACTGTTAATATAAACTTCCCCTGGGCTTAGTATTTACTGCGCGATAAATCAATTCATTCTCGCCGTGCGCAAATAGCATCATAGTAGGACCAAAAGAATTGTATAGGTCAAAATCTATCTTTAGAATATTTAAGTCAAGATAGTACTAGGGGAAGAGTTCCCAAGTCCTCGTTTGTCGAAATGGCCCAAGAAACGGCAAAGTCTGTGGTCGAAGAGTCAACAAGGGCCGAAGTCGAGATTCCAACAAGGGCGAGGACGAGACCGAGTACCTTTGACTGAGTTATAACGGCTAGTTTCAAGATAGGATATTAAAGAGAATATTCTAGTGGATATTCTCTGCACTTGTACTATTAGGGTTTCTTATGAGCATGTTCCTTAAAAATAAAAAAAATACACAATGATAAGGGACATGTGATATTCATTTGTAAAAATATATTTTGACTTGAGAAAGAGAAACATGTCTCATTGCTAAGATACTAACATTACCTTTTTCACTGAGATTCTTGTCTATACTTTCCACCAGATCCGAGAATAACTCAAATATTCAAGGGGTTGTCCATCATTCATCATTTGTCAGAAAGAACATTCACGTATTCCATCCTTTCTTGGGTGACTCATTCATTCTATTTACTTAAATGTCATTTATTGTTATTCATATTGAATGCTACATTATTGTCTCTGATTTATGAAATATTTATTGCATGCTATCGCAATTGTCCGACTACATCTGCACAATGTTTTTTCCCTTTTAAGAACTTCATCTTTGGGGTATTATTGTTAACTAAGATTAACTCTCATTTATATAACTTTAATTATTAGAACCAAGATCCATATTTTTGGTCAAACAATTTGGCGTCGTCTGTGGATATTTCTTAGTTAAATTTTTAGTTTCCTCTATATCTACAGTTAATGCAAGTCGCTAACATCAAAAACCCCTAGATCTCCTTTCTTTATGTATACAAAACCCTACATGGCAGGTAACCAAGGACAAAGGGAAAAAATAACAAGTGACTTCCCAACCAACCTCATGAATATCATCAATGAAAGCTGCGAAACAGTAGGTGAGAACACGAGACCCAATGCGTCCCCTAGGCGAGAGAGGTCACCACCCCTGAACTACAACATAACAAAACCCAACGAAAAAAGGGGCCTCCATATCTACAAAGGAGGGGACGCCCCCAGCTGTGAAGAAACTCCTCGAGGCATGGCTGACCGACACGCTACCAAGCTTCCTCAACAAACCCGCTCCAGGCATGACTGTAGAAACCGCAAGGGCCTGCACGATATATCAAACAGACAAGCAATACAACCGACCCCTCCCTCCAAAACCTGGTATAACTCAGAATGTTACTGATAGTGCAGGTGGCAGTGCGCTCCTTCCATTCTAAAGAGGATGGAAGAAATGGAGAATGAAAATAAATCACTCCCGGACTAAATGAAAGAACACCAAGAACGAGGTCAGAAGATACCGAGCGCTCTTAAGTTGCTGCCAAAAAGGGACATCGGCAGGTTCGTAGAGCAGTCGTACGACGATAATGCAGCCTCGCATTCCATACCAAAGACCTTCAAAATGCCTCCCTACCTCAGAGATATACGACGGAATGACCAACCCTGAAGATCATGTGACTCATTACATTACCGCCGTGAAAGGCAACAACCTCGCCAAGGAACAAATGTCCTCCATTTTGCTGAAGAAGTTTGGCAAAACCCTCACAGGAGGGGCATTAACATGGTATACACAGCTATTAGCCCGCTCCATAGAAACTTTAGAAGAAATGGACGATAAGTTCGTAACCGCTAATGCCGGAGCCAAGAAGGCTAAGGCGAGACTAAATGAAATATTTGCTATTAACCAATCCTTGGGAGAGGGACTTCCTTGCCCAGTTAAACAGAGTAAGGATGACTTTACCAAACATATCCGTAGGGATGGCGGTCGCAACTTTTCATAATGGGCTGAGTAAAGAGGTAAGAGCAACTAGAAAATTGTTGATCCAATTGATGAAGTATCCTCCAACCACTTGGGATGAAATCCAAAATGCTCATTGTGTCGATGTCCGAGAAGACGAGGACGATCTCAACGGACCAACTCACCGGCTAACCTCAATACAAACTAAATTCAGAAAAGAATGAAGAGATAGTACCAAAAGCAATCATCCGATTCTACGACCTAACAGGGAACGACACTAACCATATGTCAGGGCAGCCACCACACCCTCCCTCCGATATAAAGAAGGCTCGTCCAGACCAAGGACATGGACTCATCAGAATGAAAGAGGTATGCCTCTTTAATTATCTGCTCACAATTTTTGTGTGTCGCCTACAAAAATAGTTTACGCTTTTGAGAAACTAGGAAGAAAAGTGAAGTGGACGCCAAAGATGAGATCAAATCCGAACACCAGAAAGTCTGACGGCCTCCATGAGTTCCACCAGCAACGCGAGCACAAAATAGAAGATTGCATCGCCCTCAGACATAAAGTTGTAAACATATTACGGTAAGGGCACCTCAAAGAGTTGTTAAGCGATAAGGATAGGACTAACTTCGCCAGAGGACGTGAACATCAAGGCCCGTCGAAGCAACCATCGCCAGCTAGTACCATCAGCATTATCATCGGCGGCAGCAACGATGCATCTATCATGACATGTCGTTCACCACCACTCACAAACTCAAGCGGTCTATCACCCGCGAACGGTACGACGGACTTAAAGAAAGTATCATCTTCGACGAGTCGGATGCCGACGGTTGGACTTTACCTCATAATGACGCCTTCGTTATTACATTACGCATTTTAGATAATGATGTCAAACGTATCATGGTGGACGATGGAAGCGGTGTATGCATTATCGACCCCCGAGTCCTTACCCAAATGAGGCTCGAGGATAAGATAGTGTCGCGCTGCATCACGCTAATCAGTTTTAATAATGCAGTTGAGCGAACATAAGGGAGAAATTACACTCCCCGTCTTGGCCAAAAACGTGACTCTATAGACAATATTCCATAGCATGGACTAGGCCACTGCCTACAACGCTATAGTGGGACGACCATGGATACACCCCATGAGAGCCATCCCATCCAGCCTATACCAAGTAATTAATTTCCCGACATCATGGGGGATATTTAGAATACCCGGAGAACAACACACGTCCCGGGAATGCTACTGCATTGCCTTAGACAACACAACCATCCAACAAAAGAGACAAAGAAAAGAGTCATAACAATCAACAAGGTCAAGGTTGAGGCAAAAAGAAACCGGGGTTGTAATCATGGATCCCGACATGGTGGAGGCTGCAGGTTCGACCATAGAAGACCTCGACCCCGTTCAATTGGACCTCAACGATCATAGAAAGAAGCCCTATATCGGCTGTAAACTCTAGAAACCAAGTAAATTCAATCAATTCTTAATATCTATTGCAAATTTGTTTTCTTTTAGCCATGCAGATATGCCCGACATCCCAAAGGAAATCGCCACACACAAGTTAAACATCCACCCATTCACCCCCAGTAAGGCAACTCAGGCGTAAATTCAACATCTCCATCAATGATGCAGTCCGCGATGAGGTGGAAAAATTGTTAGAAAATGTCTCCATCATGGAATCAAAGTACCCTCAAGTGGATCGCAACGTAGTGATGGTCAAAAAGTAAAATGGAGGATGTGCGTGGATTTCACAAACTTGAACAAAGCATGTCTGAAGGATTCGTTCTCGTTACCCCCACATCGACCAGCTCATCGACGCAACAGCCGGGCACGAACTATTAAGTTTTTTGGACGCTTACTCAGGAAATAATCAAATTCTCATGGAGGAATAAGACCATGAGAAGACCACGTTCATCACCCACCAAGGAAGTATTTCTATCGGGTCATGCCGTTTGGACTAAACAATGCGGGGGGTACTTATCAAAGGTTGGTAACCAAGATGTTCAAAGACTGTGGAGGTATATATAGACGATATGTTGGTCAAGTTCAAAAAGGAAAAGGATCACATTGACCATTTAAATGAACTTTCGACATACTCGGACGATACGGAATGAAGTTGAACCCAGAGAAATTTGTGTTTGGTGTAGCCTTGGGAAAATTCTTGGGTTTCCTGGTGTCGCAGCAAGGGATCGAGGTCAACCCAGACCAAATAAAATCTATCGAGGGGATACTATAACTCTTAACCACCAAAAGGAAAGTCCAAAGGTTGACTGGTCGTGTCGCCGCCCTATCAAGGTTCATTTCGTGGTCGTCGGATAGATGCCACAAATTTTTTGGCGTACTGATGAAGGACAACGGCCTCGAATGGACTTCTGAGTGCGTTCAGGCTCTGTGAGAACTAAAAGCATACTTATCATCACCGCCCCTGCTTTCGAAACCTGAACAATGGGAGCAATTCCTCGTCTATCCAGCCGTATCCGAGATAGTAGTAAGCGCAGTCTTGATCCGTGAAAACAAAGATATGCAATATCCCATCTATTATATTAGCAAGACACTCGTCGACATCGAGACGAGGTACCCACACCTCGAAAAATTGGCACTATCCTTGGTCATAGCTTCACAAAAGCTTAGACCCTATTTCCAATGCCACCCCATCTCGGTCAACTTTTCACTTGAGGATCATTTTGCATAAACTCGAGCTATGGGGGAGGCTGGCCGAATGGGACATCGATCTAAGTGAGCACAATCTCACATACCAGCCACGCACGGCGATAAAGTCACAAGTGCTCGCCGACTTCAGTCCAAAATAATGCCTAAAGTCGAAAGGGAAGCCGCCCAAGCTTCCCTCCAAACACAAGACCTCTGGTTTCTATACACCGATGGTGCATCCAACGCATCAAGGTCCGGAATAGGACTCATACTCGAGGTCCCAATAGGCAAAATAATTCTCCAATTTATAAGGTGCCTGTATATGACTAACAATGAGGCCGAGTGTGAGGTCGTAATTGCAGGGTTAAAGCTAGCACACAAATATGGGACGAAACGGTTGAAACTCCGTTGTGACTCCCAGCTCGTAGTCAACCAAGTCACAGGGACTTTCCAAATCAAAAAAAAAATATTGCAAAAATACCAGACCGAAGTCTGCAAGCTATTGCCTCAGTTCAACGAATTTCAACTCGATCAAATCCCATGAGCACAAAATGCCAAAGCGGATGGCCTCGCCAAACTAGCCGCAGCTACCAAAAGCATCATAACTGGAGATAAAAGCGTAGTTAACCTCCTCAACTCATCACTAGACCAAGTTGAGGTAAGAACCACAAACTTAACTTGGGACTGGCGCAATCGTATTATCACATATTTGCAGTACATCACAATCCAAGCGACAAAAAAGAGGCCAAGAAACTAAGAATGCAAGCAGCCAGATACAGTCTCCTTCATAGAGACCTATACAAGAGCACTACGGAGGCCTTCTGGAGAAGTGCTTGGGCTCGAAGAAGTCCATGAATTCCATTGCGGAGCTCACTCCGTCAATCGAGTACTGGTGAGATGCCTCATACGGGCAGGATACTACTGGCCCACCATGAAAAAGGATGTTGTAGACTTCGTGAGAAAATACGAACAATTCCAAAAGTACGCCCCAATGATTCACCAACCAGGCAAGCACCTCCACTCGGTAACCTCCCCTTGGTCGTTCATCAAATCGGGAATGGACATCATGGACCCCTTCCAGCAAGACGAGGTAATATATGATTCCATTTGGTTTTAACTGACTATTTCTCTAAATGGGTGGAAACAGGAGCATTTTCCCAAATACGAGAACAAGAGGTAATCACATTTATATGGAGAAATAGCATATGCCTATTCGGCCTACCTAAGGAAATCGGTTATGACAACGGACTCCAGTTCACAAGAAAGAAAACCGCCAAATTCTACGAGAAATGGCATATCAAGAGGATACTCTCAACCCCATACCATCTAGTGGGTAATGGTCAAGCAAAATCCTCCAATAAGCCTATACTAAACATCATGAAGAAAAAGCTCAAAGACGCCAATGAACTGTGCCCGGAAATTCTACCAGAAGTATAATTGCCCTATCGAACAACTCTTAAGAGAGCACAGGAGAGACACCCCATTTTTTGGTCTATATGACTGAGGCAGTAATACCGATCGAGGTGCGAGAACCCAGTCTAAGGTACTCGTATGAAAGAGGTGCAAGTAACAACGAGAGCAGAAGGCAGAAACTCGACTAAATTGATGAACGAAGAGATATGGCCTACATAAGAATGATCGCCAAAAAAAACAATAAGAACGTTATTACAACAAGAAAGCAAAGGTCCAACCGCTTAAAGTCGAGGACTACATACTGAAATCCAAAACGCAAGTGAGCAAAGATCCCCGAGAAGGCAAGCTGGGAACAAACTGGGATGGTCCATACAAAATCACAACCAAAGCGAACACGGTTTCATTCCAACAAAAGACAATGGAAGGAAAGCTACTATCCAAAAAATGGAATATCATCCACCTCAAATACTTCAACTTCTGAAAGAAAAAGCGTCCCCCAAGTCGTACTCTTTTTTTCCTCACTTGAGTTTTGTTACATTTGGGTTTTCTCAAGGAGGTTTTTTTTAGGCGGCGAAGGGAACGCTTCGAGTCGAAGTACGCGAAGGTAGGGTCGTGGTTACTATTTCATTACTCGACCTCTCAATACTCTCCATGTCAACCAATGAAGGGACTAGATAGACTGGGACTAAGACCGAAACGCCAGCCAACACCCAAAAATCTATAAATTTCTCCAAGTATTTAATCAAAGCAAAAATGTCAAAGAAATGAGATACTTACGCCTATCAGCACACCTTATTCGTGTTAAGGTTATGTTTGACTAAGCTCGAACAAATACCTACCGGCCCTCGACCGTGATTTAATGAAAGGTTATGTTCGACCCTGCTCGAACAAACACCTACCGGCCCTCGACCGTGATTTAATGAAAGGTTATGTTCGACTAAGCTTGAACAAACTCCTACGGTCCCTCGACCGCTATTTAATGAAAGGTTATGTTTGACTAAGCTCGAACAAATACATACCGGCCCTCTATCACGATTTAACAATAGGTTATGTTTGACTAAGCTCAAACAAACACCTATCGACCCTCGGCCGTGATCTAGTGAAATTTATGTTCAACCAAGCTCGAACAAACACCTATCGGCCCTCGGCCGCGATTAATGAAGGCTTATGTTCGACCAAGATCGAACAAACACCTTTCAGTCCTCGACCGCGAACTAACGAAAGGTTATGTTCGATTACGATCAAACAAACACCTACCGACCCTTGGCCGCGATTTAACGAAAGATGAAGTTTGAAATCGCTCGAACAAACACCTATCGGCCCTCTCCCACATCCCAACAAAGAAACAAAAATATACACAAGTATACAAAATAAACCACATGGAGAGAAGAAGATGCAAGGAACAACTTTGATATGTGGCATCATACCAGGAATTCTCCTCGAGCCATCTACATCCTCGTCCCCCTCGTCATCACTAGCCTCAGGCATAGTGGGATCATACCCACAAGAAACTCGAGCATCACGATCCTTAACACGAAAATCTTTAAGGGAAGCCTCAGAAGCGAATCCCGCTGCATGCAAATATCGAAAGACATCTAACTAGGCCTCGGCATGAATCCACACCTCGTATAACTCCCGAGGAACATTAGGAAAATCTGAAGCACATGAAGAGGGTGGTTGTGGCAGTAACTAGGCCTTTTCGGTCTCCAAAACATCAACTCGATCGTAGAGGCCAGAAGTCTCTTCCTCCAACTTTCCAATCTTGTCATCGAGCCACTCTTCTTTAAGACTTGGCGTTGTTAAGTCATTTTCTCACTCGGAATGGAGAGAACGGATCACCACCTCAAGAGACTCCGCCTTTCTTAAAGCCTCCAACCAAGAGGACTCCGCCTTCTCTAGCTCATTTGTCTTCTCCTCGAGCTAGGCTCGCATCAAAACCACCTAAATCTTGGAGATCACTGCACTGGGATTTGACCCTCTTACTGAGCTCGAGCTCTTCCTCCTTGATCCTCAACGTCCCCTCCAAGACGCTACACTTACCCACCATCTGCACTAGTTCCTCCTCCCTCGCCTTCAAGCCATCCCTCAATTGGCGCACATTGCCATTTTCGTGGAGTCGGCAACGAATCCCGGTACTTCTCAAGGACTCTAAAGTTGTCCTTCAACTTCACGTAGATATCTTTACGCCTATGCTCTGTACGAGCACTCTCAATATCAAGGATGACCGTATACAAAACGAATGAAGTTAGGGCCTGTGAAAGGACAAAACTTAAGGAAAATAATGGATAACAAATGTACTTACCTGAAGGGCGAGGCCGGTAATGTTATTTGAGAGGTCATTGTCATTCATAGTCTTAAGGGTTGTACCCTCAACTTCAGAACTAAGAGGGACAACGGAGGGGATAGTCTGCTCGGTATCCGCGAGAAGATTACGGTCCATCGGGATCGTAATAGTCCTTGAACCCCTCTCCAACCTCACTTCAAGCTGAGTAAGCCCCATGTTGATCATCCTCAGCTCATCTACATCCATGTTGGAATCGAATCCAACATCCTCATCAGCAACAACCTTACCTCTATCATCAGTCGAAGAAGGGATATCTGCTGCAACCCTAGAAGATGAGGCCTCTTCGCGTCTTAGAAGAACAAGGTCGTCACTGCCCATCACGCCTTCAATCGCATCCCCCACAATTCATACATTTGTATCCTTCAAACGAATGTCCTCGGGACTAGCCTCTACGCTCTCCCCAAGATACACTGTGTTCATCTCCCGAAGGAAAAAACCACAGTATCCTACATCGGCGGCCGCCGACCTCTCTCCCCTGACGTCTGTGGCCCTCCTATTACAAGGCATCAAATCTCCATCACCAGGCAAAGGTTCATCGTCCTCGTCTATGAGGACATATAAGGGAGAAGTCGAGGTCTCTGTGGTCGAAGTCTCCACAGCTAAAAGAGGGACAAATTCAGACATAGCAACAAGAGGTACTGGGACAAAAGCAGGATCAACCATAGTCGAAGAAGGGGTGGGAGTAGAGGACATAGTAGCTTTTCTCTTCCGGAATAAGGGTGCGGGAGCTCTCGACCTCATTGAACATCTCCTGGCTGAAGCTATGAAAACACAAGGAAAGGGAAAGGTCGGCAAAGGTAAACAAAAAAAAAATCTAAGACACCGATAGTTAAAGGAACTTACCAGTCGAAGGGAGAGCAGACCCAAAACGTTTTGAAGAAGTTTTTCCATTCAGGAATCCCTATGATGCGAGGGAGGAGTCGATCAACCCAGATAGAAATATGAGCGACCAAGGGAGGAGGCGAGGTCTTGGATGCATGAGAAGAAGACAAGAGGCCAAAACCCATGACCAAGCACAAAAAAACCGTTGACATTAACAACCACGTCCTCGATTCTAAAGAAAAAGAAGTTGAACCAGAATTGACGGATGGTTTTGTCGTCCATCTTCCCCAGCAATCACTTTCCCCTCGGTGGAGAAGATTCAACATCGCTCCCCTATAAAAGCTAGAGGCGAACAGATGTATTAAGTGCCAAAGTGTCAACTCGACCCTGGCTAGCTCGGCAAATTTGGTAAGCATATTTATAATCTTATAAACGTACAACGCGAGCTGAGCTGGGCAAACATCATAATAATAACAGAACTCCTCGGCCAGCGGTAGGAAAGGAAGGGAACAACCGACTTGGAAAGGGTAGGCGTAGAAGGCGCAATACCTAGAACGGTGGACCTGCACCGTATCCCAACCATCCGGGATTAACGCAATGTGATTTGGAAGGCCAAACATAGCCTTAAGCTCTTCCAACTCCTTCACCGTCATCATTGACCGAAAGGATTCAGGTTCAACATCAGGTGATTCGGTGAAATCGGATCTGGAATCAGGGTTGTGTGGAATTATCTCTTCCACCGATGGGAAGGTTCCATCCTCAACGGTGGAAGGAACACTCTCCTCATGGGAGGGAAACACCACTACTGAAGGGGCCACATGACTTCCCTCACTTGACTTAGAAGATACGTTAGACATAATATAATGTCGGAAAGAGAGGTATCAAACGAGAAAGAGTTAAGAACAAGAGATCAAGAGAAAAATATGGGGTTTCGAAACAACAGAAAACTTAAACCTCAAAATCGCGTCCAAGTACCTCTATTTATAAATGTCTTGGCGCCATAACCGAAAATGACTCATCATTACTGGCGCCGGAATCGAAGCGGAAGGTTTAATCAGAGGTCACACGCTAAACGAAGCAACACATTGAGTATATGCGTCATAATGACGCATGATGTCATTCTAACTCGTGGACAACATAATTCCAGCAAATCGCCTGAGAAAATCGAAGCATTTGAAATGTGTAGCCCACGTAAGGCCACGCTGCCAATTTTCTGCAAGCACCACGACCTTCATAGCTCGCTGGATTATTTCGATCACAAAGAACAAGATCCGCTCATCGAATCCGCCTGAAGCCGTCCTCAATAAGCGGAGGGACTAATTGTATGAGTCAAAATCTATCTTTAGAATATTTAAACCAAGATAGTACTAGGGGGAAAATTCCCAAGTCGTCGATTGTAGAAATAGCCCTAGAAGCGGCGAATTTTGTGGTCGAATAGTCAACAAGGGCCGAAGTCGAGGTGTCAACAAGGGTCGAGACCGAGGTCGAGTACCTTTGACACAGTTATAACAGCTAGTTTCAAGATAGGATATTAAAAAGAATATTCTAATGGAAATTCTCAACACTGGTACTATTAGATTACTTATGAGCATGTTCCTTATAAATAAAAAAATACACAATGATCGGGGACATGTACATGATATTCATTTGTAAAAATACATTTTGACTTGAGAAAGAGAATCGGTTCTCACTGCTAAGATACAAACATTACCTTTTCACTGAGATTCTTGTCTATACTTTTCCACCAGATTCGAGAATAACTCAAATATTCATGGGGTTTTCCATCATTCATCATTGTCAAAGAACATTCACTTACTCCATCCTTTCTTGGGTGACTCATTCATTCTATTTACGTAAATGTCATTTATTGTTATTCATTGATATTGAATGCTATATTATTGTCTTTGATTTCTGGAATATTTATTGCATGTTATCGTCGCCTCCTCTTCCAAGACAGAAATGTTATTTACTGATATATATGTCTTCTCCTCTTTCAAGACAGAAATTTCAATCACACTCTTCTTTCCAAGAAAAATCATCTATTCATTAATTATTGTCGTCATTAAAGATATAGTATAATCTAATTACTTATACATGTGTAATATATGTTTTCTCTTCTTCCGAGACAGATATATCAATCACACTCTTCCTTCCAAAGAAAAATAATGATGTCAGCAACAGTTTTCAAGAGCATAGTGTTATGCTCTTTTAAGAACTTTATCTTAAAATAGTTAGCTAAGATTATACCTCATTTATATAAATATAATTATTAGAACCAAAATTTATATTTTTGGTTAAACAAGAATACAAATGGAGAAGAAATAGGAACGTAAACAAAATTGGAACGTGTGATATATTTTGGTGGAAGAACGGGACGGGGACCCGCAAAGGCAGAAGGTGAGATAGAGGGGTAGTGAGCTTAATGATGCTGGCTAGCCCACGCTAGACCCTGTAGAGCCGCAACGTGAACGGGCTCCAAACACTCCCATCATTTCTCCTTCCCTGGGTCCCGCTTTCCACCCAATAGTCAATTACCCCTTCTCTTCTCGGCTAAACTTACAACCAGCTCAAGCCGGCGCATTATTTACTTGGCTTCAACTGGCCAATATCTTTTTCTTTTTGAATTATTTCTTGGATGTGTTTTCGTTGTTTTCAAGAAGATGATTTTTGCTACGTATGAGTATGCATCGTATTTTTACTGATAGTATTAAATTTTGCTCGATTATACTTCAATCAATACTTAGATACTGTTGTTTACTTGGAGAAATAAAAAATATCACTAGAACATTATTCTCACGTATGTATCATCCATATCATGTACTAAAACTTAGCCACAATATGTAAATCATTTTGAACTATACCAAACACCTCCAGACTTGTTCTTTATGAGCTCAGATTTTTAAACGCAAGAACTTGATCACCTGATCAAGAAGGAATTTTCTGACTTGATTAATGTCATCGTGATTTTATTTTTTTGTTGTTGGTCAATACCATCATAGTCATGAGGGCAATAAGCTTAGGGTACATAGGCAACGGAACAGCCAAATTACAAACAGTTGGAACGGGCTTCAAACTCCGTTTCACGACTCTAGGTTTACATATATAAGTATAGCCATATAGAGAGAGCTGTATAATGATGACAGTCGGTGGTGGTGTAGGAAGCGTATTAGTCACGGGCAACAACAAACTGCCACACTTCAATCATGTCTCGTACATTTATATTATTTGACATGGTAATTCAACTTGGAACCAAATATCTACTCCTACTTATTCTGCTTTTAACTGCATACCAACAGAATATTGGAATCCTTAATAAGATTTGTAAACATTCTAGAGAGACTTGCAATTTTGTTTTTATTGGTACACTTTAATAATTATAGCTTAAGCTGGTTTCTTTAGCAGGTGGAATTCATTAGTAAATTAGTTGAGGTGCTTAACTTCAAACTTGGAAAAGGAAAAAAAGAGTTTTAAGTCTACAATTAACAAAACTCCCATCGTTATGATTCTCTATCGGTTATTAAGTCGAATCATTGCCGCTTTGTTCATACAACTTAAATCAATCCTCACCTTATCAAGAAAAGGTCCAAACTTTTAGCATTCAGTTACAAAACCCCATCCACGAGAGAACCTAAAAGGTGAAGAAAAGAGAAAAGTTAAGCAAATTCGGACATAGTGAAAATGCACGTTTCTTTTGTTACTGCTGTGAAATGATGCCTCGTAGTCATGAAATGTCTTTAGTGAGAACAAGAGGTCCAGCAAATTCGGATGGAACCGTAAGTATTTCTTCATTTTTAACTAGAGGAATTGGTTCGAATCCTAGGTATGAAGTCGGATTAGGGATCATTTTTGCCCTAAATATGAGACTTTCCTACGCGAATTAATTGAATTTAGGTAGATCCCAATGCAAGTACTGAATGCTGGAAAAGAACAAGAGGTGAATGAATGTTAGCTCGTTGGTTCAGCTGGTCCCAAGTAGCAGTATTTTCCCAAGTAGCAGTATTTTCAGTAAGGAACAAGAAAGGGTAGGGACTAGGGAGAAACATGGCTTGAATTGTTTGAGCCACTTTTTCTTTACCTCTTTTAGACATGAAAAGAATATTGTCCAATCCTAAAATTCTTTTCCCTGAAGATCTTGTTCCATTACGTCACCACTGTAAAAGAAAAAAACCAAGATAAAACTTTATTACACGCATATACTGAATTAATCAATTTCAATAAGATTCCTTTTTGTAGGGTCTTATGGGAGATCGATCATCTGTGCAAATTCAATTAAGCTGATTGGTCTGGTGCCATTACTCTCTGTGACATCCCTCGTTTACCCTCCTTTCTTTATCATACAACTGTTTTCATTATCTCTTCTCTTTTTTTTTGACATTCAAACAGAAACAAAATATTCTCTTCCATGTTATTCTCTCTATGACTATAACTAAAAACAACCAAGAAAAGAAAAGGAAAAAAGATAAGAAAGTCATCATCAATGGTGGGTGAGTGGAGATGGCAGTTGCCCACACGCTGTGTGCCAATTTTTTGCCACCTTTTTTGGCGCCCAAAAGCTTTCCCAACAATTCTGCTAAGTGAGAGAATCAGAAAATGACTATTATAAATGGTTATGGTGGAGTGATAAATATTTTTTTGTTCTTAATGAGAGGTTCGACTTTTCGAGTTATGGATATAATATTATTATATCTTGTAGGGAGCGGTTTATCCCTAAAAAGAGATTTCTCTGCTCGAAATATGATTAGTCTAGCCTCAAAGCAGATATCGAACACCAACGAAAAAACAAATAAAAATAAATGAGAAATAGAAAAATGACAACATATATGATCAATTAAAATTTTGAGCTCTTGTCACTAGTTACTACTCTATTACATTATCCTTCATCATTAGGGCTTTTTCTTTTTTTCTCTCTCTATTTGTTGGGTGGGGGGTGGCTTTATATAACCCTATTAGTTCATCGTTTTTCCATTCCCTTCAGCCCTTTTCCATTTTCGTTCATTTGTCATCTTCTTAGCTTTCCTCTCCTCGGGATCTGGTCCGAACGACCACTACGAGTTCCACAATTCCCGAGGATCAAACTTTGAAGTCTTCTCTTTTTTTCTATTTTAGTCTTTTTGTCTTGTCTTGTCTCTTGTCTTTTACCTCTTCTTGGACCTTTCTCTTGACTTGGAGAGCTTACTTTCTGACCGCAGAAAAGAATAAAACCCTATTCTTCTCTGCTCAAAATTGACTTTGTTCAGATCTGTGCACTTGGAAACTAAGGTTTGCTCCATCTGTGACATCTTCCTCTTTCTCTCTTTATGCTTCATTTGAACAAAATCTACATGCTTATGAGTCATAAGTAATTAGATGTGTTTGTTGGTTTTTCTTCAAGTAATAATCAGTAATCACTCATTCTTGGTGATTTCTTTCAATTTCATGCGTCGCCGCTGATATTGGCGAAGCCACATGGTAATAAGGGTGGTCAACTGAATCCTCGTCGAAAAACTAAATTTGACCACCCTTTTGCACTATGTACATAGGTAAAATATTGTGTTTTAGAGGTATATAACACGTACTGAACACCCTTTATTGGAAAAGAATTTCACTGCTTTTATATTTGAACACCCTTGGAAAATATTCCTAGTTTCGCTACATATATTACATGCTAAATGATGACAGACATTATTATTGTACGTCTCTCCAACACTATATGCTTCGAAATAATATATTTAGAGACGGGTAAACATAATGGCTATATTAAACCTTGATTTCTCTTTGGTTAATTAGGAGTGACAAGAGGTGTACGCAGATTTTATCTTTCTTATTCTTTTTCTAATCTGTAGGTAAAATAAAGTCAAAGGACAGTAATTATGCTAAACTGTGGACCTGAAATTCCCTAAATGCAGATACTGTTTCATTTCATGATTTAAATTATAACTATCCTTAAGAGGCGTAGACTAGATGTCAACAATCAAAACATTGGTCCATGAAAATAATTAATCTATTTCAATCGTGCGCTCCTTGTGTCAAATTTGGAGGAATTATAACTTCATTGCCAATAACTATCTAATTTTCTGTCTTAATTTTCACTTTTATTAATGCTGTTCACCATTATATATCTTGTTTCTTGTCTTTGTTGGACGTTGGAATGTGCTGTACAAGCACTATGCAATCCGATGTGATTAGGTAAAACGGTCCTTGATCTGAGTAATATTTGCTAGAAATTAATTGAATCTGTTAAGCTAATCGATATTTCGTTTCAACTTGCTGATGATATATGCAAGTAGATCTTGAGAATACCAACATTGCACTTTGATCAAAGTTTGTTCAAAATTGTCCGTGAAATCAAAAGGATAAAGTGATCTATGAGGGAAATATTGAAGGAAAAAACTATCCATATCTACCAAAAGGTTTTAATAATTAAAGAGTGTAAATGTCTACTTCCCTAAAAAACATTAGGAAACTATTAATTAGGCAGCTCATTCAACAAAAGTAAACACATTCAGTCCTAAAAGATGCGTTGATGAAAATGGTGTTATGTACCCTAGACCACTTCTTTTCTAAACACTTCATAGAAAACAAGCCCTATGCATGTGTTTGATCAGCCTTATGCAGAAACACTAAAATTTTGAGTTAAACCATCTATGGCATTTATAGAGTTCAGAAAGTTTAATTGAGCTTATAATTTCTTTAGGCTTACAGTTCTTGTTTTCTTACTACATGTATCATGTTGTGTGGTTCCAAAGATGGATAATAGAAAGTTATTGATTTTGCCTCTTTTAGGTGAAGTATTTGTCCTTCTCATTATGTGTACGTAGTTTTTATGAAATATTTGTAGGGTGGAAGAGTTGATACGGAAAATACCGATTTCATTGCTGAATCGGACCAAGAACATCCTTATTCTTCGACATAAAATGGTTCTTCTCCAACCTCTTTTTAGCAAGCCAAACATGATATAAACCATAACGAAACAAATTAAGGTTACGCTTTAGAGTTAATAAATGAGGTAAGCTACACTATTTTGTACGGCAAAACTAGGGAACGGTAAAAAAAATGTTGGTGAAATATCATTAGCAAGTCTTTTATTAATTGGACATTACACGATTTTGCTAACTAAAAATTAAAAAAAAAAACAAATTGCAGCCCTCCCACCCCACCCCCATCAGCATATGTCAATGGTTCTACTAGAACAAGAACTCTTTTGCTCCAAATCTTGTAGCTGTTCTGTACTTCTCCAAGCATTTGGTTGATCAAGAAGCTAGTGATGCATTTGTTTGTGCTACATTAAGTATCTCATAATCTGGAAATAAATATATGAAAAATCAAAAAGTAGATAAAAACTTTCAGTCTGCACTTTGATCTCCTTACCAAGCTTTCAATGTGAGTACTGAAAGCTGATATTGATTTATTCTTGTCTGAGGGTCCCCGGAAATAGCCTCTCTATCCCTCCGGGTAGGGGTAAGGACTGCGTACACTCTACTCTCCCCAGACCCACAGGTGGAATTTTACTGGGTTGTTGTTGTTGTTAATTTATTCTTGTGAATATACATGCAGGTCATACAATATTTGATCATGAATTCATTTTCACATGTTCCTCCTGGCTTTCGGTTCCACCCAACTGATGAAGAACTTGTAGATTATTACCTCAGGAAGAAAATTACATCCAGAAAGATTGACCTAGATGTTATCAAAGATGTAGACCTCTACAAGATTGAACCATGGGATCTTCAAGGTATTAATATTAAAATATAATTTAAAAACTCCAATAACTCATATACTCAAAGTATAAAAAATGTAACGGGGAGAAATTCTATGAATATAGAACTATGCAGAATAGGGACAGAAGAACAGAATGAATGGTACTTCTTCAGTCACAAAGATAAAAAATATCCAACAGGTACAAGAACAAATAGAGCAACAGCAGCAGGATTCTGGAAAGCAACAGGAAGAGACAAAGCTATTTATTCCAAGCATAACTTGATTGGCATGAGGAAGACTTTAGTGTTTTACAAAGGGAGGGCTCCAAATGGTCAAAAATCTGACTGGATTATGCATGAATACAGACTTGAGACTGATCCAAATGGTGCCCCTCAGGCAAGTTATTCTACTTTATATAATTTCAAATCTTATGCTTTACATATCTTTTGGTTGACCACATGCAAAGTCCTCCTAAGCAAAATGAAACCTATAACTTCACTAAATAAGCTACTCAGTCAAATGATATTTTGGACTTGCGCATTACTCTTTCCGTTCCACTTTATGTGATGTAGTTCGAAATATGGGGTCAAACTGAGTGTAAATTCTGACATAGATTTTTCAAAGTTAAATTTACATATTTAGAAACTACGTAAAAAGATATAAGTCACAATATAGACAGCAATACAATATATTTCAGAAGTGTTTGCAAAAAATATGATCGAAGAAAATCTTCTTTGACTTTTTAAATAGTACCTTTATTTTAAAGAACTTAAAGAATCCGTGTCAAAATTTAAACCGAAAATTACTCAATCTGACCCTCGTACTCGAAAAGGTTCAAACCAATTGAAAAGGATGCATGGAATACTAGTTAGATGACCTGGTAGTGTAAATGTCTAAAAAGTAAACTCTTTCTTGAATTGAACCACTCATTGATTGTTCTTAAAACAACCACAGGAAGAAGGATGGGTGGTATGTAGAGTGTTCAAGAAGAAAATAGCAACCATAAGGAAAGAAAGTGAACAGGAGTCACCAATATGGTACGATCATGATCAAGTCTCATTCATGGACTCCCCAAAGCAACAACATTCTCAGTCTAGCCTCACTTACCATTATCCTAATTACCCATGCAAGAAGGAGCTTGATAATTTGCATTACCAAATCCCACCTCCTCATCATCATCATCATCAGCAGCAGCAGCAATTTCTTCATCAACTTCCTCTTTTAGAAAGTCCTAAGTTTCTTCCACCACCTCCATGCAGCTCAATGCCAGTGTTTGCCGTTAACGTTAATAATCATGTGCATCAGTATGGAAACAACAACAACAACAACAATAGTACCAATACTAATGA
The DNA here is from genome assembly GCA_005239495.1 of Nicotiana undulata. NCBI lineage: Eukaryota > Viridiplantae > Streptophyta > Magnoliopsida > Solanales > Solanaceae > Nicotiana > Nicotiana undulata. The sequence continues at coordinate 79,309 of ML271030.1, forward strand.
ACTAGTTGGAGATGATCAATTGACGGATTGGCGAGTGCTTGACAAATTCGTAGCTTCTCAACTTAGCCAAGAAGAAGTTTCCAAGGAAAATGATTACTCAAATGCAGCAAATACCTTAAATGTTCCTACCGATGACTCAAATTTGAATATGGTCAGAAATTTGAACAAGCAAGAAGCAGCTACGGAAAATACTTCAACGGCATCCTCCTCTTCTCAGATTGATTTGTGGAAGTGAACTGAAATCCTCCTAATTGAGACAAGTAAATACTGATCATAGGAAGTACAGTTCTTTGTTGACTAAATATCAAGTATTATTTGTACATAATAATACTACTAAGAAAACTATATATATATATATATATATGACCCTTCTACTAATATTAAGTTAAGAGAACATGAATTAACTGCTTGGTGATGAAAGAATAGATGAATTATATGTGCAGCCATCTTTATTAGCTGCTTGAGATGTAATTGAAGCATTTTCATTTTATCAGGCATGGCTATCGATGTTATGGTATGATAGCTACTGCTTTGGTTATGTAAACCAGTGATATTTCGAATGTGTTTAAATGTTACATTATGTAGTGATATTAGATTAATAATATCTATTTTCGTGTTTTATTTTTTGATTTATTTTATATTGGTATTCATCCAGTTTTTTTTTTTAAAATAAAGTTACGGCGCCATAGGTGGCGTATTCCTTTCATTCATCAAAAAAATCAGTTACAATAGAGAGATGGATCAGCTATCCTAGTTTACCTCCTTATGTGAACCTTCTCTATAAAAAGATTAAATTAATTACAAAAACGATTAACAACAGGTAACTTAAGAAAAAGAAGACATCCTATCATAAAAAACAGTTTTTCCTATATATGCTTATGTCTTAGAGAGGCCATTTGCATCAAGTCCAGCCTGACTCCTTGAGGTAGAGTATTGACCGATGTAAATACATGATCTGGATTTCCAATACTCCATTTTGCTAGAGCGATTGACCTCTCTATAAATCCATGTTGAATTCTAACATTAGCCACGTTGATGTAGTTCTTTAATTTATTCATCCAATTAAAGGAACTCCAAAAGCTCCTAAATGGGAGATTAATTTCCAATTTCAGTTCTTGGCTTTCTTTAGGAAAAAATTTGTATCCACAAGCTAGGGGTAAAAATTAAAGGACAACCCATTGATGAAAATGAGAGCTCAAAATACTCCTACAGGATTCCTCTGACCTGTCTCTTTAGAAGATAAAAAAGAGGCATGTTTTAGAGCTGATTAAATACCAATCTGGGAAATCTTATCTCTGCTACCTAAATTTCACCTTGTTTGTAAGGTTCGTTTTTCCACCTTGTAATTTTTTCGCCCGTTTCCCTATATATATAATTAAAAATAAATAAAAATTTCAAAAGTTTTAAGAAAAAGTAGACCTATTTCCTTGTTAAAGTTTAACTATATATGGGTAAAGCATTTGCAAATATAAACATGCATTGCTTATAGGTTAAGTCTGTCTTTGGTTTAAAAAAAATGATTTATTTTTCCGGGTTAATTTGCGGTCCAGCAGCTCAAGAATATAATACGTAACTTTGAAGGTGAGACTAATCCAGTACTACTCTTGGCACCTTGAACTGCAATTGCTTTGCTTAAAGATTTCTTGTTTCTTCATACTTCACACAAAAGAAAAGAATCTAATAATACGCTGAATTTTTTACCAGAAAGAAATATCACGACTCAAGTCCAAGTTATGCATGCCACTATATATATATATATTATTAATTAGCTCTAAAGGACATTTATGTAGCTTGAACAATAATGAATATCATCTATAGCAGTGAGGTCACCTAGTACTAATATTTATCATAACGAATTACTTATAATTAATTACTACCTTATAAATGAGCTGATTGAGTAATAATACTACTCTTTATATTTCATGCATAGAATTTATACAAAAAAAAACAACAGTAAAAGCTTTCATCTCAAACAAAAGGTGTTTCCTTTTCTTCTTCTCAAAAAAAAAATATGAACACATTGTTAGACACCTCTTATGAGATGGTCTTTTCCAACATGTTGACATATGAAATTTGCTCTCATCAGTGTCAGTTCCTTTTCTAAAGTATATTTGCTCAATCAGTTTGCATGCAAGTCTCCTCAGAGTTGAAATTTGAAAACAAAAACATTATCTTTAAGAATATACCAAACCAAAAAATAAAATAAAAAAGGCTTAATTAGTAATTAAGATAGTCGAGATGATACTCACAAAAACCTTTTCTCAACATGCATTAGCTACAAAATCTTCGGAAGTTGCTGAAGAACTGATAAATGAAGGGAAGTCAGAGTTATTTGTGGAAAATCTTGTGGACTAAATACCATGAAAAAGTAGAGAGAGTCCGACTAATTGCCTTTGTCTGCAGCTAGCGATAATTTCAAGCAAAGGTAAAAATATTCTTCGACAAAGCATACTCATTGACTATGTTTCCATACTCATTGACCTCAATCCTTGGAACTTGAGAGAGAGAGAGGGAGAGAGAAATATTTCAATCAATGTAGAATGGTATCCTAGGATGAAAGGAAGAATTATGTTAAGTCAATGAGTCTGAAAAAGTGAGGATTTTAAGAGTCAAAAACATATATCAAGTGTGTAAATACGCATGACATGAAGATGATGAGCACCTGGGGATCATAATTAAGGTTTTTGGAAGTTATGTTTGTGTGTAAATTAAGTTAACATCATTAACAAACTCCCATGTGACTCTTATTATGCTCTTTCCCATAAATGGCTTTGTATTGCATTCATAATTTCCTTTACTCTTCTCTTGAGAAAAAAAAAAACACTAATTGAGAGTAAATATTTCTGCGTCCAATAATTTTCTGTCATTAATCCATCTTTTGATCATCAACTTTTAGTAAATTCAGAACATCTTACTTAGCCTACAATAGGAATATATCGGAAATCAATACTTGTGTAAATTTATTTCAATCGTTTTGCAATAAATCACTACTACTATTTTTTGCACCTCTTCCAATTTATGTGACATATTTTCTTACTTTAGTCTATCCCAAAACACAAAATACTTTTCTTTTAAAACTATTTAATTTTAGCATTCCAATTATCCGTAGTGAAATGACTTTTTGGGTCCCCCTTCATCAGTACTCATTTAAACGAAGAGACATGTGCTGCTCGCATCATCATTCATTTAGAAACAAAATTTTGATACCATGTATTTCTCCATTCTAATTTATGTGAACTTTTTAATCTATCGACATTAAAACTATGTAAACTTGAGTATTATAATATGTTTAAAATATATTTTTTACCATATTAACATAAGAAGAATTATAACTTATAGCATTTTTTGTATCGTTTTTAAATATTTAAATCTTAACTTTAAAATATTAAGTTAATATGATTCAATCTAGCTTCAAATATTACTCAAGTTGACTCACGAAAAGCAAAAAGGTTACATAAACTGAAACAAAGGAAGTATACATGTACACCCAAAAGTTTTTAAATTTTTTAAAACTCCGTATGCAATTAAATTTGGATAAATATCGTCTCATTATAGTTTTCTTTTTTATTTTGATATATGAATAAAGCACAGTTGGTTTAACATTTTACCTAGTACTCCCTCCGGTCCACAATAAGTAATTTTTTGATCTTTTTTTGTGGTTCATAATATTTGATTTAATTTTTTTAAATTTCAAGAATGAATTTTCCTACATAATAGTGTTGAAGTATGTATTAAGAGTATTTGTATGAAGAAATAATAAAAGTTAATATAATTAATTTTATTACTAATTAATATTAAAAAGTAAATTTTTAATTTGTACGAAAACAACCAAAAGATCAATTATACATATTCCACACTCCTGTCCAAATCTAGTGGGACAGAGTAAGAGTCAAAAAAAACTTATTGCCACGAAAGGAGACAGCACTTTGGTATTCGACGAAGTGACGCCCACTACGGAGACAGTAATTAATTTGCTAGTTATTTGACGCCTTTGCATCCACTAAGGGAAATTGCGGACAAAAGATGATTTTTTTTCTAAAAAGTTCTCCTATTACATAACGACATAAGAAAGGATAGGAAATAATATATATGAGAATTGAACCAAAATATATGTCGTAGAACTCCTTCAGTCCGGGGCGGATTTACCATGGTTAAAGCGATGTCCTCATATATCGCTACGTCAAAAAAAAAATTAAATATATATAATTGATAGTATACAAAATAAAAGACTACATACAAATTAAATGAAAATGACACTACTTCATCACAATGGGCTAGTTGGTTCGCTGGTCCGGCGCCCAAAATCCAGACGAGTGGTTTGTGGTTCAAATTCCAGCAATCACACTCTAGTCCTTTTACACTTTTGAGCAATAGAAATAGTAGTCCTTTTTTTCCAAAAGCAGTAACAATTCCCATTTTATATAGGACAAAGAGAAACTAAACTTCCTTTTTTTGTAACGACCTAGCCAGTTGTTATGAGAATTAAAGTCCCGTTTAGCGATATAAGATCTTGAGCAGCTTCATATTATGTATTATGACGCGCGTGTGTGGCCGAATTCCGTTATCGGATGATTTGGAGTCAATTTGGGAGAAGAATTTATATTTTAGAAGCTGAAGCGGTAAGAGTTGACTAGAGTTTGACATTTGTGTAAACAACTCCGGAATGGGATTTGGATGGTTCCGACAGCTTCGTATGGTATTTTGGACTGAGGCACGCGGCCAGATTTGGATTTGGAGGTTCGTCGGGTAATTTGATGCATTTCGGCGAAAATTGGAAAAGTTGAAGTTTTGGAAGGTTGGTAGGTTTGACCAAGAGTTGACTTTGGTGATATCACGGTTGGAATGCGATTCCGAGAGTTGGAACAGCTCCGTTATGTCATTTGGGACTTGCCTGCAAAAATTTGACGTCACTCTGGGTTGATTCGATAAGTTTCGGCGCGAGCTTTAGAAGTTGGAAGATTTGAAAGTTCATGAGTTCGATTCATGGTGTGATTCGTAGTTTCGATGTTGGTTGATGTGATTTGAGACCTCGAGCGAGTTCATGTTAGGTTATGGAACTTGTTGGTGTGTTTAGACGGGGTCCCGGGGGCCTCGGGTGTGTTTCGGATGGGCTACGGGCCATTTCCTTCTATTTTTGGATTATTGATCTATTGGTGTCTGGTGTCCTTCATCGCTTTCGCAATGAAGCAATCGCGTTCGCGTAGTGTAATTTTGGAGGATGAAATATTTTCTCTTCGCGTTCGCATCCTTCTTCCCGCGTTCGCGTAGGTATGCAATTCCTTCTTCGCGTTCGTGTACTGTTTCACACATTCGCATAGCTCAGACGTTGGGCCATCAAATTTTTCTCTCCACGTTCGCGAGCGAGATGTTGCGTTCGCGAAGCTCATCTTGGCAGCCTTCATTTTTTTCTTCTTCGCGAACGCGAGGAGTCTTCCGCGTTCACGATGCATTAATACATGGGCAGAATATAAGATACTATATTTCGAGGGTTAGCTATTTTTATAATTTTTGGAGTTCTAGAGCTCGGTTTTGAGCGATTCTTTGTGGATTTTTCAAGCAAATCAATTAGGTAAGTGTTCTTCACCTAGATTTTATTATATTCCATGCTTTTATCTTTATTTTTATTAGTAAATTAGTTTTTTGAGTTGAGGAAAAATGAGGATTTTGAAGAAAACCTTCCAAATGTAAAATGATGATTTGAGGGACGAATTGATATCGGAATTTGATAATTTTAGTATGGTTGAACTCGTATCGCAATGGGTATTCAGGTTTTGTGAAATTTGTTAGGTTCGGAGGTGGGGTCCTGGGGGTCGACTTATGGGTTTATCTTTAAATTTTGATAAAGATTGAGGCTTTATGATCCGGAATAGTCTCTTATGAGTTTTATTTATGCTTTGAAGTTATTTTGGCTAGATTTGAGCCGTCCGGAGGTTATTTCACCCGAGAAGTTCATTTTAGAGTATCGTTATGTGTGCTTTGAGGTAAGTATGTTGCCTAACCTTGTGTAGGAAAACCACCCCTTAGGATTTGAGTCTTTTATGCTAATTGTGTCATGTAAAGTCCGTGTACACGAGGAGACGAGTGCGTGCGCGGATTATTTGTGGAGAATTGACATGTTAGAGCTTGTAGGTTCTTATGTTCATTGTCGCGCCCCCCTTTTTCCCCTCGCGGAGAGGCCGGGTGCAGGACATTCAGGTTGAGGCAACTCTTTCCTTTTGGGAAATGGGGTTTGCAAGTTTTGGAGAGTCGCCACCTAACGATTTTAACAGTGCGTTAGGGCACCTAAGGGGGTTCAATTACAACTACGTTACTAACCAGAAATTAGGTAAGGGCTTGAAATTATCCTAAGGGGAAGGTGTTAGGCACCCCTAAGGATCCACAAGTGTGGTTCCCGGCCAAATAGTTTTCGTGAATTTGTACAATTAGCAAATCACAAGTAAGGAGGCTCAAGTAAGAGGGGGTTTCAAATATTAAACAAGCAAGTGTTTGGAAAACAGTTGTCACAAAGTTTTGAAAGATTATAACCTAACATTTAAGGAAATGGTATCCTAGGTTTGAAATAATATGGATCACATCAATGCAATACCCGATAGACACTCCTCAAAGAGGGGATACACGTGGTATTAGCGCATCGGTCATCATATCCATATTCTACCCTTCCCCACTCGTGAAGATAATTAAAGCGCGTGTTGATCACGATCTCTATTGTGTGTTATTACTTGCCTCATACTATCAATCCCGGAGGAGGTTAGGACTACTATCCTAAAGGGACGGACCCTCAGGTTTAAAGGTAAAATTCTAAAGCGACAGGTAAAACACTTAGGACTGCAGCAAATGAGAAACACAGAGGAGCATACAAGAGGCTCAAATTTACCTCCCCAGGTTATGCACATAATTAGCACGACTCAAACACATATAAGGGCAGTATTGATTGGAATCCTAAGACATGGTGTCTAGGTGATTTTAAAACATAATAGAGAAGCAGATTTGTAATTCAGAAAAGGCCTAATCAGTTTTGCCTATTGATTTCAAACCTGTTGAATGTTAGGCAGTCTACACAAGGAAGCAGATTTTCAGTTTTAACAAATTTATCACCTAAGGCTTGCCTAGGTGTAAAACAATGTGCCAGGATTAGAGTTACTTAAAGAAAACTACTTGAAATTATATTATTAAACACGCTATTCTGAGTGTTCGAAATTTAGGATTGATAGAAACTAAGCGTCCACCAAACTGTATAGAGAACCCGGTTCTCTATCAGTTCCCATCGTAAGCAACAGACTGTAAAATCAAACAGTAAGGGTACCTGGTCCTCTACCTGTTCCCTCAAAAAATACACAGAGACAGCAAGTAGAAGAGACGCTGGATTTTTACGTGGAAAAATCCCAACTCAAGGGGACAAAAACCACAACCTACACTGGTAAGATTTCAACTTCACTAACTTGTAATCTTAACTATTACAAGCCACTTTGTAAAGACTCTCTTACAAAGACTTCAACACACTAACTTGTAATACACTTATTACAAGCCACTTTGTTACTCACTAGTTACAAAGACTTTAACACACTAACTTGTAATACTCTTATTACAAGCCACTTTGTTACTCACTAGTTACAAAGACTTTAACTTATGACTACACTAGTCACAACACAAACACGGATGGTTTATGGTTTTGAGTTTCCTAAAACAAAAGCTTCTAAGAAGCAAGATAGGAGTTACAATGAAGAACAAAACACAAGATTACAACTCAACTAAGGACACACATATATTCATAGTGGAATTGGTCCGTAGTGGAGTTGTCTTCTTGTTCTTGAAACACTTGAGCCTTCAATGCAAGAGCAACTCTTCAATGCTTGAGAGAATGTTAGTAAATGCTCAGGTGAATATCTTGTTTTTCATCCAACAAGATATTATATCTAAAAGACATCCCAAGAATGATGTCCATACTTAGTTGGTACACTCTACAACCAATAGGAAGTGACTGCTACACTGTTTCTGCACTGTAGCGTGTACAGTTGCAGGCAGTCATTTTCTGCCACTGCTTTCCAGCTGTAGAGTTGACTTGTACTTCTATCTGGGGAATGTCAAGGGATCAGGTCCCTAATCTGTTCCTTGTGAGTTCAAATGTACACTGCCCAGATTTCTTCGTGCACTGTGCAGGCAGTCACTTTCTGCCAGTGCTTTCCAGTTGTAAAGTTGACTTGTACTTCTGTCAGGGGAATGTCAAGGGATCAGGTCCCTTGTTTGTTCCTTGTGAGTTCAAATGTACACTGCCCAAATTTATTGTGAGTCTATGCTGACTGGTTGTGCTGGTTACGCATCAGGTTCGCATCAAGTCCTTTATCTGGTTCTTTACATAAAAGTTTGTTAGATCATCAAAACAAAATACCAACCCATCAATTTCCCCCTTTTTGATGATGACAAACTTTTATAATTGATGAGCAGTTATATAATCTAACTTAACCAGATAAGAGACCAGGACCCCATATTGTTCCCCCTGACTATGTGCTTCCCTCTGGTTCCTCCTTAGTTCCTGCCCACATTATCAACTTGCCCTTGCCCACATTATCAATTATCATCTTCCCCCTTTTGGCATCATAAAAAGGCACAAACAAATAGAAAGCATAAAGAAGTCTAACATAGCTAACTCATGCCCCATGTGCGCACACAACATGATAGAAAACAGAAGTAAAAGAAAAACAAGCATTTTCCTTAGCAAGAGAGAAGCTGATTCATGGATGATAATCTTTTTAAATTCATCAGGAGCAATAAAGGTGGAAGTCAACATGCCATCACCAAAAAAAACAAAAGCAACCACCAACCACAAAACATCACAACATAAGACAACTGGACATTGAGAGGAGCCTAGAGGGCACTAGAAGAGGAAGGCTTGGAGGAGGAGGCAGCAGGGCTTTTAAATGACAATCTCACTTACCTGCACGCAGATATTGTCCCCTTCAACAGTGAAGAGAGTTGCATAGAACTTCTGCACCTCATTTTCATATACCGTAGGTACAGCCCCCCTAGACAGATGATCCCATTGTTGGAACTCCACTATATCTAGAACTTGCCTCATCCCTGTCATCTTAGAGATGTCCGGGTCAAACATACGACCCCACAAGACTTTTTGAGTTCGTAATCTCTCATTCCCAAGTCCACTGTCACTTGGTATGGTTTTTAGTGAACCGAGTCCCCCACTAGTTTCCCTCTGTCATTTTCTCGACTTCTCAACAGAATTCTCTCTCTCTCACATTCAACAACCACCACTCTTCCAGATGATGCACCCTTTTTTTACAGCTTCCTCAGAATCTCCAACCACAGACTTTTGGACCTTTGTAGATCTTTTCACTAAGGAACTAGGTTCCTGCGCAGCATCTTTATCAACCTCAACCACTGGAATGTCCTTGTCAGCCACAACTTTCCCTTGCTTCATCAACCTCTACTTCTTTTTCTGAAGTTTTGCAACCGGGTAGAATGTCGCTTAGAAGAAGACTCAGGAGCGATTGTTGGCTTGCGAAAAATCCCTCAGAGGTACATAAATGGGAGGAATAGACTCCAAGGGTTTAGTGTATAAGATGGTTCCTGGGTTGTTTCTGCTGAAGGAGAATCAGGTTCTCCAGCAGGTTTTTCTTTAATTGTGTCATGAACCGGAGACTAAAAAAGAACCATAGTCCCCTCATTCCCTAAAAATGGATTTTCTTCCCCTTGAGACTCAAGAAGGGGGAAGGCTCCTTCATTCGTTAAGGAAGGGTAGGAGTGAGATGGTTTTATGGAAGGAAGGGTAATAAATAGGGGGTAGAGGAACGGGTTCTGACAGACGCACAGACTCTGAAAAGTAGGATGGTGTGGTTGTTGAAATAATTTTGTTATCTTTTGAGAAAAGCAAGAGAAAAACACATTACTACTAACATGTGGTACATGAACCAGGGTCCTGACCTGGTTTTGTAAAATTTTCAGTTCTCTCTTGCAGTTCAACGCCATACCTTTAGCTTCTATAATCATCATGCGTGTCTACCTGCAATGGTATTAATATGAGTTAGGCTTAGTGAGAATATACTTTAGATAACTGTACCTGAGTGTGACTCTCATAGCCAATGAAGGAGAACCAGGTCCTTAGTTAGGTTTCATCAACCCCAGTGCTATCATGTTTCTCTCAAAGTGTTCCCTACTTAGGGCTTTGGTGAAGATGTATGTAATTTGATCTTCAGTGCAACAAAACTTCATGCAGATATGCCTCTTTTCAACATTGTCTCTGAGGAAATGATGTCTCACATCAATATGCTTAGTTCTCTTGTGTTGAACCGGGTTCTTTGCCATGTTGAGGGCACTGGTGTTGTCACATAGAAGTGGTACACTGTCAATGTACACTCCAGAATCTTCCAATTATTGTTTGATCCACAGCAGCTGAGCACAGCAAGATGTAGCTGCAACATATTCTGCTTCGGCTTTTGAGAGAGCCACTAAGTTTTGCTTCCTTGTACCCCATGAGATTTGGCATGATCCAAGGAAATGAGCCATTCCAAAAGTGCTTTTCCTTCATTCCTTGTTCCGCAACCTGTGGAGTGCTTTGCACAACATCTCCAACTCTTTCTTCAGCTTCAGTGGAAGTAATTGGGATACCAGGTTCCTCATGTGGATTTGAGGAAGAGGTTGTATTGTCTTCACTTACTTTCCTCTAGCACATGCATCAAAAACTTTGTGCTCCTTGAACTTAGAGTTAGGCTGACCACGAACCAGGTCCCTCTGTATCAATCTATTCAAGAGAGAAAAGCTTGCATGACCCAATCTTCTTTGCCACAGTTCTTCATCATCATCAACTGCCTTCAAGAAGCTCATTTCACCAGCTTCCAAGGATTCAAAGTCAGCAACATAGATATTCTTGTGTCTTTTAGCGATCAAAACCACCTCACCAGTTACTAGACTAGTAATCGTCCATACTTTAGACAAGAATTCTACTTTGTTTCCTTTATCACATATTTGAGAAACACTCAAGAGATTGTACTTCAACCCATATACATAGTCCACATTCTCAATTGAGTGATCAAGTGATCTTCAAACACCGAGAATGTACCCCCTTTTTTTTTATTGCCAAAGGATACATCTCCTCCTTGTAGGGCTTTCAGTGAGAGAAAATCCATGGTGTTCCCAGTCATGTGCTTTGAACATCCACTGTACATGATCCATTATAGTCATGTTCCTCTCACTGGTCCCTTCACATATGAATCAAGGGTTAGATTTAGGAACCCAAACAAGTTTGGGTCCCCTATAGTTAGGAAAAGGGTGAATAAGAGCTCTTCTAGTCCATGCAGGCAAGAATCGATTTTTCTTAGTGGGACCTGGTCCCTTCTTAGCATTCCTCTTATCAGCAAACATTTTGTTTTTCTGAACTGATTGATCCCTGGCAGGGAAGCTTTCTTTGAAGTGCCCATTGTTCCCATAGTGAGTACAGAGCCAGTTGACTGGAATAGTGACATACTTGTTGTGTGGGTTGTAAGGAATTTTCTCCTTTTGGAACCCGATCCCCTGCCTGTTTCCACTGTTATTAAAGTACATGGCAGTGACAACATCAGAGGACCAGGTCCACTTAAGTGATTTTTCAAGATCACTCTTCACTCTTCATAGTTCTTCCTGAAGTTATTTGTTTTTCTCAAGCTCTGCACGCAAACTAGATTTCACTGATCTTAACTCATTTTCAAGTTTAAGGTATGCATCACTTGCAACTTTCTCTCAAGTTACTTCTTCCACTTGTTCCTTCAAGTCTACAATAGAAATTACCATATCATCCCTCTCTTGATCTATGTCACCAATTTCTTCTATTAAATCATTTTTCTCATTAATGAGGCTATGATAGGCATCAATCAACACGTTTGCTAAGGACATCAATTTTTTCTTAGAGTAGGTTTTCAAACTTCTTTGAAAATCAAGAAAACTTACCTCATCTTCCTCCTTGTCCTCCTCATCATCATCAGATTTGGCCATGAGTGCAAAGATTGACTCATACTCTTGGCCTCGTTATCTACTGCCATCATGGAACTGTTACCTGCTTCGGGTTCCTCTTCTGATTCACTAGAGAAGTCTTCCCATGCAGCAAGAGCTTGCTTCACAACATTGTCAGCTGCACTTTTTCGGCTGAATCGTTTGTCAGGAACCTGGTTCCTATTTGCAGTTTTGTCAGAATTGTGCTTGTAAGGCTTCTGCTTCAGAAGTGGACAGTCCTTGATAAAGTGTCCTGGATTTCCACACTTTTGACATAGATCATAGTTTCTAGGCTTGCTCGAACTGCCTCTTCTTGGTACGCCACCATTCCTTTGAATCATCTTTTGGAATCTTTGAGTGAGATACTCCATGTCGGATTCATCACCATTTGAATCCTTGTTGGCAGCCTTGAGAACCAGGTTCTTCTCCTTCCTGGGATCTCTTCTTTCGATATCCTTCTTTATTTTCATCTCATAAGTTTTGATATTTCCAATAAGCTCGTCAATAGTCAGCTTCTGCAAGTCTTTGGCTTCAGTGATAGCATTAACCTTGCTCTCCCAGGAACCTGGTAGAACACTAAGTATCTTTCGGACTAGCTTGTTGGTTGGAATGATTTCACCAAGTGAATGAAGCTCATTGATTATGGAGGTGAAGCGGGTATGCATCTCTTGAATGTACTCATCCTCTTTCATTTTAAAGAGTTCATATTCAGTTGTCAGCATATCTATTTTGGATTGTTTTACCTGAGTAGTCCCTTCGTGAGACGTTTGAAGAGCTTCCCAGATTTCCTTGGCAGATTCACATGCCGAGATGCGATTATACTCGTCTGGTCCAATACCACACACAAGAATCTTCTTCGCCTTGAAGTTCTTCTCAACAGCTTTTCAGTCAGCACTATTGTATTCTTTTCTTGTCCTTGTAACAGTGTTTGTTCCCTCTCCAATAGCCTTCATAGGGACAAAGGGACCATCAAAAATCACGTGCCAAATCTCGGAGTCTTCAGCCATAATGAAGTCATGCATTCTCGTTTTCCACGAACCATAGTATTGGCCGTTGAATCTTGGAGGTCTATAGGTTGATTGTCCTTCAAAGTTGGGTGGAGCAGCCATTAGAGATCCTTTCTAGGCGTTAACCTTTTAGAAAGAACCTGCTCTGATACCAATTGATAGAAACTAAGCGTCCACCAAACTGTATAGAGAACCCGGTTCTCTAACAGTTCCCACCGTAAGCAACAGACTGTAAAATCAAACAGTAAGGGTACCTGGTCCTCTACCAGTTCCCTCAAAAAATACACAGAGACAACAAGTAGAAGAGACGCTGGATTTTACATGGAAAAATCCCAACTCAAGGGGACAAAAACCACGACCTACACTGGTAGGATTTCAACTTCACTAACTTGTAATCTTAACTATTACAAGCCACTTTGTAAAGACTCTCTTACAAAGACTTCAACACACTAAATTGTAATACACTTATTACAAGCCACTTTGTTACATACTAGTTACAAAGACTTTAACACACTAACTTGTAATACTCTTATTACAAGCCACTTTGTTACTCACTAGTTACAAAGACTTTAACTTATGACTACACTAGTCACAACACAAACACGGATGGTTTATCGTTTTAAGTTTCCTAAAACAAAAGCTTCTAAGAAAGCAAGTTAGGAGTTATAATGAAGAACAAAACACAAGATTACAACTCAACTAAGGACACACATATATTCGTAGTGGTACTGGTCCGTAATGGAGTTGTCTTCTTGTTCTTGACACACTTGAGCCTTCAATGCAAGAGCAATTCTTCAATGCTTGAGAGAATGTTAGTAAATGCTCAAGTGAATATCTTGTTTTTCATCCAACAAGATATTATATCTCAAATACATCCCAAGAATGATGTCCATACTTAGTTGGTACACTCTACAACCAATAGGAAGTGACTGCTACACTGTTTTTGCACTGTAGCGTGTACAGTTGCAGGCAGTCACTTTCTGCCACTGCTTTCCAGTTGTAGAGTTGACTTGTACTTCTGCTTGGGGAATGTCAAGGGATCAGGTCCCTAATCTGTTCCTTGTGAGTTCAAATGTACACTGCCCAGATTTCTTCGTGCACTGTGCAGGCAGTCACTTTCTGCCACTGCTTTCCAGTTGTAAAGTTGACTTCACGGGAATGTCAAGGGATCAGGTCCCTAGTCTGTTCCTTATGAGTTCAAATGTACACTGCCCAAATTTCTTATGAGTCTATGCTGACCGGTTGTGCTGGTTACGCATCAGGTTCGCATCAAGTCCTTTATCTGGTTCTTTACATAAAAGTTTGTTAGATCATCAAAACAAAATACCAACCCATCAAGGATTATTACTAACTATTGTCAAAACGGAATAAACTATTTTTATCAGCAATTGCATTAGAGGTGCCTAAACGGATATGAATGCATTCCTAAGGACATGATCTCTAATGCACAGAAATACAAAGCGATGTATATGCGGAGCCTAAGAAGGATTTCTAACTGTTTAAGCATGCGGATATGACATGTTGGTTGTTGTTATTTAACCTAAACAGGATCTCTAAGTGTCAATATTGCATTGCAGTTTCAGGAAAGACAGCGTAACTTGCTTATTAGTTTGCCAGGCCTAATGTATGATTTCTAGGTGTACATGGCAGCGATAGAAAGGAACGTCATTATGAGCAGGATTGTTTTATGCAAAGTAAGTATGCTAAAACAACAGAATCCTAAGAAGCAGGATCTCTAATGCATGAACATATAAACCTACACAGGATCTCTATTGCGCAGATAGGAAATAAAGCCTAAGCATGGTTTCTACCCTTGTCTTGACTTAAGCATGCATAGTTATCCCTCCCATTTTCATTATCCAACCCTCATAAGTTGTTTACAAATTATTACAAGCCAGAAATTATGAATTATATCAACAAAGTAGAAAATAAGAAGTTATTCTACAGGGAGCCTTCAATAGGCCCAAATCCTCCAAACCTCACTACCTTTTAGTGTTTCGTAGCCTTTCTTAGTCCGGGTGTGTCAAAGTTCCCAAAGCAATGCTCACACCCAAACTTGGTAACTAGGACTTAAACATGTGCAGTGTGGAAGTACCGACCTCAGTGTGTCAGAGTTCAGAGGGAACTCAAGAGGTTCCCAAAGCAGTGCTCACACTGAGAGGGTGGAACCTAAGGGTCTAGGAATAAAGTGAAGTGCAAGAGATGAGTTCGAAAAGGTTTTGACAGAAACAATGTTGAAAGGGACTTTATTTAAAACATTTCATAAGCAAGAGAGTTTGTTTAGTAAAACAGCTTTTGAAAAGAGAGTAGAGCAATAAACAACAGTCTAGACACAGCATCCAAAAATAGGTTCATACACAGCTAAAGAACACAGAATCAAGGCAGGTTCAGCAAACACAAACAAGGATAATGGAGTTTGGGGACACATAGGGCACATAGGTAAACATACAATTGCAGGAGCACTTAAGTACAGAATGAACCATATGCTAAAGGGGTTAAGGAACTTTAGAATTAACAGAATCATGTAACTTAAGGTACCAGTTGCCTTGTCCAAGACAAGTTCATTCTAAACTAGTTAAGCATACCAGGGAACAGGGTTGTAGTGAGACATGATATAGAAAGGGGAAATAACATTTCATGAACATGCTGATTCTAAAAAAGCATACAGGTAAAGAGATAAGGTAGACATATTAGTGGCAAGTTGAACAACAAAACCATAAATAAAAACACACTAGAAATAGGATGAATTGAAGTAATAAAGGAACATATTGTTCTTGGAACTTAAATTAAAATCAAGACATACCAGTATGGAAGAGAGTAAGAACAGAGCAAAGAATGAGCAAACAGCACGACTAGTCTTGGCTTTCAGCCGACTAGTAACAAGCAGACAGTCGATATGTGCAATAAAAGGAATATGTATGAGCAAGAGAGAGTAGGAAAGAGTGTCTCCTCTTTTTTCTTTTCTTTCTCCTTCTTCCTTTTTTTCAATGCATGGACAGAGTATATATATATAGTTGGAACTAGGTGAAAAAGAATAAGGTAAAGAAATCAGACTGCCCAGTAATTATGGGACTCAGAGAATCAATTAACTGTAAGTATCCCTAGGGAATTATTCAAATGGTGAGTGACAAATAAGGAAAGAATGTAAAACGGTGTTCATGACAAGCAATTAAGTATCCCTTAATTGAAGGTTGAACTTAAACGGCTAGTAGGTAAGCATAATTAAGGAAAGTTATCATGCATAAGACATATAAGAAGGCAATTTCAGACCAAATCAAGCAAGCAATTGAGACTAGGTTTGGAAAAATATCAATTAAGGAAGCAATATCAATCACGGTAACAAATCAAGGTAAGAAAAATAAGTTAGAGGTTGGAAATCAGAAGAATATCACATGAGAGATCAGCAGGGCTTTTTGAATTAGAGTGAATCAGGGATTCGAACAACCAGTGAATAGAAATTCTTATGTATAACAGGAATAACCACATTATAAGCAAAGTGGTAAGTCAAGCAACAATTGAGTGACAAATAGCACAGAATCAAGGACTCGAGCAAGCATAATATTAATTGAAGAGAATCAACATGAAACAATACGGATGTTAAGCAAGAAAACAGAAACCCTAGTGTATGAAATTAGGGATCATGTGAGTCAGGGAGGCAAGATGAACCAAAGACAAACAACATAGGGTAAAGATCAATGAAACACAAACACATATGCAAACACACAAGCAAACCAGTAGTTTTCAGGGCTTAGGCCTAAAAATTAGGGTTTCACACAGATGCTAGTACGCATCAGCATAGTAGACATGATACACGCAAAAAAGACAAAGAGTCATAAACCCTAATAGGAAAAACATAGTAAAATCACCAGAAATTCAAGCTACCACAAGGAAAAGGTTTCAATAATGGTAAATATGAGGAAAATCATGAGGTAATGTTAGAGATCAACAAGGAAAACCATTTTGAAAAAGGGTTTAGGAACCCTAGTTAAAAAAAATGAAGAACCATTTAGGGGAAACAGAAAATCTTTAAAGAAAACATCATAATAACTCGTAATATGCGTAGATCTATTGTAGATCTAAGAGAATCGGAGGTTTCAAGCATTAGGGTTTCAAAGAAAACTCCAAAAAAGATAAGAAGAACCTCAAATGTCATTGGCTCAAGCATCAATGGTCACAGATCTTACTCGAAATCAAGCCTTAGAGGCCTGAGGCGAGCAGGAACGCCATGAGTGTGAGTAGACGGGTCCTCGCCCTTCGAGGGACTTAGGGATGACATTACTGGCATAAGGAAACCATAGGAGGCAGAAGGTGAGGAATCCATGGTCTCCGGTGGAGAAGGTTGCTGGAGAAGATGAAAGGACTCTTCAGAGCAGGGAAGAGACAGAAGTCTCTAGAAGAGACTAGAGATAGAGAGAGAGAAAGTATAGAGATGAGAGACGGTGAGAATGAGAGGGGTCAGGGGGGTTAGGTGAGTTTAATTATGGTAATGAGGATCTGGGTCGTTGATCTAATTTGATCAACGACTTAGATTGATCCAGGGTTGGGCCGGGTAGGAGATTGGTTTGGGCTGGGTTACTGGGTCAATTAGGTGGGTTGAGTATTGGGTAATTAATTGGGTTAAAAGATTGGGTTATTGGGTTGAACTCAAAAAATTAAAAGTGGCTAGATTTTAAATACCCATGAAAAATAAAATAAAATAATTAATAAAACAGCTAATAATTATATATAAAAATAAGATTAATCCTAAGTAAGTGAAATTTAAGGTAATTGGCTAACTATACAATATAAAACGACTAATTATGGGATTAAAATAGCATAAATGCACAATTAGGCCACAGTTGCAAAATTTGTGTAATCATAGCTAAATAGTGCCAAATTAGTTAATTTGCGAAATAATTAAATCCGAATAGGATTAAAATAATATATTGAACTGGGAAACGTTTTGGAATTATTTATAATATAGTTTATGAATAATTATTGAATATAAAATAATAAATAAATAGGAAAATAAATTGATAAAAATATGAAAAATTATGAAAAATACCATTCATTATGAAAAGTGATTTTGAAGGTAAAAATGTAAGTTTCAAAATAATTTCGAGGAAAAAATTGGGTATCAACATTCATTAGATATGAAGTTATTTTATTATGCTAAGTTTTTCCTATTTACTAGTTTCACCTCTACGTGTTTTATTTGGAATTAATGCTTCATGTTCCACTCTTATTGCCTATTTGATTCTTGTGCGCCTTAACTGAAGTTGTTGCCCCTTCGATTGACATGCTATCTTTTCCTAACTGCTTATCTTTATTTGAAATCATTATTATCTCTTCTGTAATTTTTTATCCTTAGTTGAGGCCCTAACTATCTTTTCTGTTGCTTATCCTTAATTGTAAGTGTTGTGCCTCTTTTGTGAGTGTTAAATCCTAAATGAAGATAATTATCCTTTATCATAGTTTCCTTATCCTTATTTTGAATCATCGACTCGTGATATCTCCCGTGTTGTTGAATTTCACTTATGTGGAGGTCCTTGTTACACACTATCTCTTCCTTGTTGAGATATTGCTAGGTGGTATCGTTATTTTCTATTGTGTCTTTCCTTGTGAGTTTGTTTCTTTCGTTTCTTTGAGTTCTGGAATTTCTGTGTTGATTTATTTGTCGCACTCTTGTATTATTGTCATTGTTGTTGTTGTACTTATTGTTGTGATACACGAGGTTTTGTCATGCGGTTGTTATTGTGTTACACGAGGTTTCTGTCGTGCCATTGTTACTATTGATATTTATACATGCGGTGTGACAAGGCGGGCTATATATGTGGGTTACGCATGTGGAGAGACAAGGTAGGAACATTACTATGCACATGTGGCGAGACAAGGTGGGAACATTATTATACACGTGTGGAAAGACAAGGCGGACATTTACATTATTATTGCGCACGTGGTGAGACAAGGTGGGCTATGTCGGGGATTGATTGTGATGACTTGTGATGGTCTGGGGCATTGTTATTGTTGTTGTTTGTGTAGAGGTGTGCCTACTCTGTGTGAGTTATACCGTGTTCATTTCGTGGTGATCGTTTCTTTATTATGTGTCATTCATTGTCGCTGCTCTTACTTATTGACTGGAACTGTGATAGAACAGTGGCACAAGCATACGTAGTTAATCACCCTTAACAATTCAAGAAAATGGATCCTGATGTTATTGATCATTTCTATACACCCTCGTCTATTTGCCTCTACGTGAGAAGGGTTATATTAGCACGTGTGTCGTCTGTGCAGTTATTAGTTGTAATGAGGGCATAGGATGCCAAGTGTTTAGGGTTCACAAATTGGAACCCATGAATTATGAATATTTTGAGATTCAGTACCCCATGGAGATTATTGGATATAAACCTGGTGTGAAAGTGGTTATTCTCATCTAGTTTCTACCTATCATTCCTTTAATTGTTTTCACCGGATTTGAATTATGTTCAGCTTACTCTTTTGTGTTATTTCTTGTGTTGTTCCGCTGTTAATGGTAGTTTCTATTTCATTTGGTAAGTACTGTATCCTTATTGTCATTATGCGTACTTTTGTTGTACTCTATTATTTCTCCACTTATACTTGCTCAGGTTATTTAGTCCAGTAGGTGTCTTGATTGTTCCTCATCACTACTCCACTGAGGGTTAGTCTTGATACCTGCTGGGTAGCATTGTGGTATACTCATACTACACTTCTGTACATTTTTGTGCAGATACAGGTATTACAGAGTTAGTTGATCATTAGCTAGTTGTACATATCTTGTGGTGGAGACTCAAAGTAAACCTGTTGCTGTGTTCGCAGGCTTCAGAGTCACCTTCTGATTTTATATTTACATTGTTTACCCTTATTTCGAAATAGTTGTATTTAAAGGTGATGGGTTAGTATTCTGTTATGATGATCTATCAAACTTTTATGTAAAGAACCAGATAAAGGACCTGATGCATAACCAGCACAACCAGTCTGCATGAACTCAAGAATCTGTGATGTGCACATTTGAACTCACAAGAAACAGTTTAGGGACTTGATCCCTTAACATTCTCACTGACGGAAGTACAGGTCAACTCTACAAATGGAGAGATGTGACAGAAAAGTGACTGTTGTAACTGTACACACTACAGTGCAGTAACAGTGTAGCAGTCACTTCCCATTGGTTAAGAAGTGTACCAACCAAGCATGGGAATCCTTCTTGGGATGTGCTAAGGATATAATATCTTGATTGGGGACAAATAAGATATTCACTTGAGCATTTACTAAAAACATTATCTCAAGCATTGAAGTGTTGCTCTTGCATTGAAGACTCAAGTGTGTCAAGAACAAGAAGACAACTCCACTAAGACGGACATGTTCCACAACGTGTTGTTAGGTGTCCTTAGTTGACTTATAATCTTGTATTTTTCTTTTCATTGTATCCTACTTGCTTTCTTAGAAGCACAGTTTTAGGAATCTCAAAATCATAAACCTTTTGTGTTTGTGTTGTGACTAGTGTAGTCATAAGTTTAAAGTCTTTGTAACTAGTGAGTGACAAAGTGGCTTGTAATAGGTATTGTAAGTTAGTGTGTTAAAGTCTTTGTAAGAGTGTCATTACAAAGTGGCTTGTAATAGTTAAGATTACAAGTTAGTGAAGTTGAAATCCTACCAGAGTAGGTCGTGATTTTGTCCCCTTGTATTGGGATTTTTTCACGTAAAAATGCCTTGCCTCTTTTACTTACTGTCTCTGTTGATATCTCTGAGGGAACTGGTAAAGGACCAGGTCTCTTTACAGTTTGCAGCCACCTAGAAACTATCAAAAGGTTTTCTAGCAAACTTTGTAGAGCTTATGACTTGTACTACCAGTTTTGGGATTGTAAAATTTTAAAGAGATTTCTATTTCGTAATTGTCATATGTTAGTTTGAATATTATTGTTATTCAGTTAATGTTAGGCTTACCTAGTCCTTAATACTAGGTGCCATCACAAAGCCCAACGAAGGTTAAATTGGGTCGTGACAAGTTGGTATCAGAGCTCAAGGTTCATAGGTGCTACGAGTCATAAGCGAGTTTAGTAGAGTCTTGCCGATCAGTATGGAGACGTCTATACTTATCTTCGAGAGGCTACGAAACTATGAGGACAATTTCACTTCCTTCATTCCTTATTGATCTCAAAGTTTGAGCTTTTATCATTCCATTCTCTCACAAAAGCCGAAGAGGAGCACGTGTCGCAGCTAGGGAACCTATCAGAGCAACAGTTGAGGAGTCGTCAGTAGCTCCGGTTGGGGAACGCGTACCGGAGTCGCCTGCTATTACCCTCAGACTTCAGGAGACCTTAGCACAGTTCCTGATCATATTTGGTACATTGGCTCAAACGGGGTTGAATCCGGTTGCACCAGCTACTTCAAAGACCGGGGGAGGAACTCAAACTCCCGCCGCACATACTCCAGAGCAGCGAGTTCACATTTGTCAGGTTCCAAGTGTCATGGCGACACAACTTGTGGTTTCAATTCTGTCGTGGTTAGGGCGGAAGCATCTGAGGAAGAACATCTTAGACTTGCAAGGTTCAAAAAGTATGACCCTCCTACTTTCATTGGTTTGCTTTAAAGGGTGCACAGGGTTTTCTGGAGGAGTGCCACCGCATTCTCCATAATGTGGGTATTGTGGAGAGCAGGGTTGATTTTACTATGTTCCATCTCAGGGGAGCGTATTATCAGTGGTGGAGGGCATATGAGTTGGGTAGCTCGGTCGAGGCAGCTTTACTTACATGGGCTTAAATTTTAGAGATGTTCCTGACAGAGTTTGTACCTCAGTCCCTTCGAGATGCATGGCGCGCCGAGTTTGAGCAGATGCGCCAGGGCGCTATGTCAGTATCAGAGTATGCCATTATATTCAGTGAATTGGCCAGACATGCACCTGCTTTGGTCGCTACAGTTAGAGAGTGTGTCTGTAGATTCATTGAGGGGCTCAGGCATGATATTCGACTAAGCATGGCTCAGGAGTTAGAGTCGGATGTTTTGTTTCAGCAGGTGGTACGGATCGTTCGCCGATTGGAGGACATGCGGGACAAGGAGATAGAGGACAGGCGGGGTCAAGGGAGAGAGGACAAGGAGGCTAGGAGGCCTTTTATACCGGAGAGATCTACTTGTCCTTATTTTATAGGTAGGGTACGACATGGTAGGGGTTTTGTGGGTCAGCCAGTTCAGTTTGCACTTCAAGATTCGCACGGTGTTTCAGGTACTCATGGGTCTCTGAGTATCCGTACCGCACAGTTTCCATAGCCATGTCAGCAGAGAGGTTGATTTGAGTGTGGAGATACCAACTGCACGTGAGAGATTGTCCCCGACATTGGACAGATGTGTCACAGCGGGATTTTCAGGCGAGTAGAGGGCGCCCAAGAAGGGGAGGCCCGCCCCATTGATGTGTTTCATATAGTAGTCTTGAGGCCGTTGCGCCATATGATGTCATATAGGTATGCTTTTGATTTGTTACAGAAGAGAACCATTCGTATTTTGTTTGGGTTCTGCTTATCGGGGGAGTTACCCCTATTTGTTGCCCCACCTATGGGTGAATTCATGATTTAGTATTCTGCTTATGTGTTTGCCCCTGTTGAGAGATTCTATGAGTGGTAGCCTGTGTCTATCATTTTTTTTATTCATTATTGAGAGTTACGAGACTACAAGTGAATTCATGTTGTCCATTAAGGTAGATTTTGATATGATTCCTGAGTAATTTGGTTACGAGTTGTGATTTTGATGTTTTACCGAGGTGAGAGTTCAGTAAGTGTTGTGATTTTATTGGTAGAATTGAGTTAGTGGAAGGTTTCAATTGGTATGATGTATATTTGACTTGTGATTCAGATTTGAGGGTGAGACCATCGTGATTTCATGTGATCTGATATGTTTGAGCCGGGTTGCGTGCCGCGGTGGAAGTTATATCAGGATGAGATCCTTGTGATTTGTTCATATACTTTGATTTTTTCCTTGTAAATTGATTCTTAGTATGGTACTGATAGAGATTTGTGCATGTCGGGCTTGTTTGATATTTCTCTTATGTGTTTCTCCTTACGTATTCAGTCGTTTTCGTCTTGTGCTTATTTGAGTTTTAGCTTACAGGTTGTGTGCCCGGTGGCGTTAAAGGTGACTCACGATTCGAGTGAATAATTATGAAGTATTCATGTTTCTTGCATCATTGTTAGTGTTGTGGAGGTTTAAAATAGGGTGCTAAAGTATTTGAGGCTAATTGTTGGTGTTGGATTCAACTACAGGCAGCTATTGGGATCACGAATGTTATTATGGGCCTATGTGTGATGTGTCACGTGGTGTGGTTGTACTTTAGGGGTGTAGGCATAGTGGTTGCAGCTGGTTGAGGCTGATACCAGGTGTGAATGTGGAATCGGGTCTATTGAATATGAGCTGATGGTTGAAATTTTGACTCTAAGGCTTATTGGTGTTGGTGGAAGGGATAAATTACAGTTGAGATGGTGTCGACAAGTTTATGTGGATTGGGGTGACGTGGCATCACCCGCGGGTGTGTGTTGGATGAATGCATTCGATGATTTGATGACTTCGGGAAGATTTTGGCACGTTCAAGGACAAACGTTTGTTTAAGAGGGGAAAGATGTAACAACCCGGCCGATCGTTATGAGAATTAAAGTCTCGGTCGGCGGCATAAGGTCTTGAGAAGCTTCATATTATGTATGATGGCCTGGGGCATTGTTATTGTTGTTGTTTGTGCAGTGGTGTGCCTACTTTGTGTGAGTTATACCATATTCATTTCGTGGTGATCGTTTCTTATGTGTCATTCATTGTCGCTACTCTTACTTGTTGACTGAAACTGTGTAAGAATACTTGCACAAGCATACACATAGTTAATCATCCCTAACGGTCCAAGAAAATGGATCATGATGTTATTGATCATTTCTATACACCCTCGTCTATTTGTCTCTACGTGAGAAGGTTTCTATTGGCACGTGCATCGTCTATGCAATTATTAGTTGTAATGAGGGCACAAGATGCTAAGTGTTTAGGGTTCACAAATTAGAACCCGTGAATTATGAATATTTTGAGGTTCGGTGCCCCGTGGAGATTATTGGATAAAAACATGGTGTGAAAGTGGTTATTCTCATCTAGTTTCTACATGTCATTCCTTTAATTATTTTTAGCGGATTTGAACTATGTTCAGCTTACTCTTCTGTGTTATTACTTGTGTTGTTCCGCTGTTAATGGTAGTTTTTATTTCCCGTGGTAAGTTCTGTATCCTTATTGTCATTATGCGTAGTTTTGTTGTACTCTATTATTTCTCCACTTATACTTGCTCAGGTTATTTAGTCCAGTAGGTGTCTTGACTGTTCCTCGTCATTACTCCACTGAGGTTAGTTTTGATACTTTTTGGGTGCCGTTGTGGTGTACTCATATTACACTTCTGCACATTTTTGTGCAGATCCAGGTATTGCGGAGTCAATCGATCGTTAGCTAGATGTACAGACCTAGCGGTAGAGACTCAAGGTAAACCTGATGCTGCGTTCACAGACTTCGGAGTCACCTTCTGATTTTGTATTTACATTGTTTACCCTTATTTCGAAACAGTTGTATTTAAAGGTTTTCTAGCAAACTCTATAAAGCTTATGACTTGTACTACCGATTTTGGGATTGTAAAATTTTAAAGAGATTTCTATTTCGTAATTGTCATATATTAGTTTAAATATTATTTTTATTCAGTTAATATTAGGCTTACCTAGTCCCTAAGACTAGGTGCCATCACGACATCCAACGGAGGGTAAATTAGGTCATGACATTTTTTCCAAAAGTAGCAATTCTGATTTTGTATAGAAATAGTAGTTTATTGTTTCAAAGCAGTAACAATTCCAATTTTGTATAGGACAAAGAGAAACTAAACTCTCCGGTCCTCCCCTTTTGAGTAGGAAAAGTATACTCCATCTGGTCCATAATAAGTAATTTTTTGGGTTTTTTTCGTGGTCCAAAATAAGTGATTTTTTCAGATTTCAAGAATGAATTAATTACTTTTTTCCTACTTTTCCCTTGGAGTAAATAATGTTGGAGTATGTGTTACAAGTGTTTATGTGAAGAGATAAAAATGGTTAATATGGTCAATTTCATTGTTAATTAATATTAAAAGGTGAATTTCTTAATATGTGTGAAAACAATAAAAAAAACACTTACTTTAGATCGGAGGAAGTAATTATAAACAATATAAAATCCATTGGAGTTTACTTTTTTCATACCCTAATTTTTGAAAACCCTATTCAATTACATTGGAACTTGCAACTTTCATTGAGGTTAAATAGTATAAAATTGCTCTCGAGTTTAATCACATCGAAACTTGCCGAAATTTTCTAATTGCAATCACAAGTGAGATGTTCTACTTCTTCTATATTTTCTCCTTTTCTTTCGAGTTAGAATTTCTTGAAACAAACATTATTTTTCTTTTTGAGTTGATTTTTGTGCAATTTATATGGGTTATCATTGACATTTTAATTTGCAATTCAGCTTGAATTCCAATGAAGAGATTTTATTTTGTAGTTCCTTCAAAACCAAGTTCAACACCTTAAAATTCATCTAACTTGGAAGAAATAGTTGACGAGTCATAAAAACTTCCACAAAGTGAAAAAGTTAATGTAAATTGTTTGGAAACTGATCCAGGGAAAATATTAGCAATTCGAAAATATCATTCAAATGACTGTGAAGCAGTAAGAAGAGCATATATTCAGCAAGGTCCTTGCCGACCTCGAAGTCACAATTTCCCTCAAAGAAATTTTTATGGCCAATTGCGTCGTTTTAATCCTCGATGGTTTCTTGAGTACGATTGGTTGGAATAAAGCCCAACATAAGATGCAGCATATTGTTTCTATTGTTATTTGTTCCAAGATGAATGCATTAATCAAGGGGGAGGAGAAGTATTTTCAAGCATAGGGTTTACAAGTTGGAATAAGAAGGATAGATTTTCTGTGCATATTAGTGGACCAAACACCGTTCATAATCAGTCAAAAAAGAAGTGTGAAGATTTGATGAAACAAAAATAATCCATTCAAAGTGCACTTGCTAAACAATATGATCAACAAAAGTTAGAATACTGAATTCGTTTAGAAGCTGCAATTGATGTGATAAGATATATTTTGAATCAAGGATTATCATTTCGGGGACATCGTGAAAGTGAATCATCTTTCAAAAGGTAACTATATTGAACTTCTTACGTGATACGCAAAGCGATGTAAAGATATTGATGATGCGTTTAAAAAAGCTCCAAAAACTAATCAATTGACTTCTCCATATATTCAAAAGGATATTGTTATTTCATGTAAGATGGAAACATTTAAGAGTATCATTAAGGATATAAATGATGACACTTTTCAATCTTAGTTGATGAATCTCGTTATGTATCATGTAAGGAGCAAATGGCTATTGTTCTGCGTTATGTTGATAGGATAGGAAGTGTGAGGGATCGATTTATGAGTATTGTTCATGTTCGTGATACTACTGCTTTGTCTCTAAAGAATGAAATTGTTAGTTTACTTACTAAACATTTTTTAAGTTCATCTTCTATACGTGGATAATGCTATGATGGAGAAAGCAATATGCAAGGTGATTTAAATGGTCTTATGATTTTTATGCAAAAAGAAAGTAGAGGTGCATATTATGTTCATTGGTTTGCTCATCAACTTCAATTGACTTTTGTTGCAGATTCTAGAAGATGTGACGAAGTGAAAGAACTTTTGTTATTGGTTTCTGATATATTGAATATGGTGAGAGCTTCTTTAAAGCGTAGAGATGAACTTCATGAATCTCAAGAAGAAGAAATATAAGAGGCATTACGTAAAGGTGAGCTTAAAACTGGTAAGGGCTTCAATCAAGAATTGGGCCCTTCTAGAGCTGGTGATACACGATGGAGTTCTCATTATGAATCCTTAAATAATTTTATTTTTATGTTTAGCCCTATTATTGATGTGCTTGGTGCTATTTGTTGATGCACGTTTTGAAGAAAAATGTAAGTCAAAGGGATATCTTAAAGCATGCTTAACATTTGAAATTGTCTTCATGTTACATTTCATGCGTACTATTTTAGCAATTACAAATGAGCTTAGTGAAACCTTTCAAAAGAAGGAGAAAGATATTATAAATGCCGTGTTACTTGTTGGAGTGGCAGATCAATTGCAAGAACTGAGAAAGAAAGATTGGGATTCACTTATTAATGGTATCTAAATTCTGTATGAAATACGATACTTCCATACCTGATTTGATGAGTATTATTTTATCCCTAGAAGATCACGTCGTAGATTTGCTGAGTATATTGTTTCACATCACTACCGTGTTGAGATATTTTATAGAATTATTGATTAGCAATATCAAGAACTCAATAGTCGCTTTGATGAGGTGAGAACCGATTTTCTTCTTGGAGTTGCTTGCTTGAACCCGACGAGCTCTTTTTCCAATTTTGACATAGAAACGATATTGATATTAGCTGAGTTTGATGATTTGATAAATATTCTATGGCCGGCCTTCGATTTCAGCTTCAGAACTACATTGTTGATGTCCGAGATCATGATAAAAGGTTTTTAGATCTTAGGGGACTTGGTAATCATTCCACGAAATTAGTAGAGACAAAGAAGCATGGGACTTATCCTCTTATTTTTCAACTTGTAAAACTTGCTTTACTTTTGCTAGTTGCTACTGCTACAGTTGAGAGAGCTTTTTCAGCAATGAAGTTGCTGAAGACCGATTTGCGGAGTCGAATGGATGATGAGTTTTGAGTAGTTGTTTGGTGCCTTATATAGAAAAGGATGTATTTAGTCTTATTCCTGATGAGGCTGTTATGAATATCTTCCAAATATGAAAACTTGTCGAGGAGAGTTGTAGTAAGGTACTTTTTTTAATATGATATTGTTATTATACTTGTTTTTTTATCTATTTCTTTAAATATCGACATTGTTTACGAAAAATCCTGCGTATACCCCTGCCTTCAGTACTATTAGACTATCTGTCTAATGAACAAAGAATAATCTGTTAAAATGTTAAATTATTTTTGCTGCCTCCATTCCACTTCGTTTAGAGTGTTTCAAAGTACGAAGTTTAAAGCAGAGATGGATCCACAATTTAAGTGTACAATCTTTAAGGTGTTTAGTATTGAAGTCATTGTATGTTTAAAATTATGAGTTCATAAATATTAATTTTATAATTTTAATAAATTTTTTATACATAATTTATGCTTCGCGTCGAAAGTACTAAATTCAAATGAATCTGATACCACCACTCACATCCGCCTCTGGGTCAAAGTAGTTAATTGTATGTGTGAATTCCAACTACATGTGCTGATAAAAGGAACCAACATGCTCGTTTGCCATGTGCACTCTAAGGTTTTATATCCCTTTCTTTGTGGATAAATTTCACAAATGGTCATATAACTATGACTTTTTCATTAAAGTCATATAACTTTGTTTTCTCACACTATGACTTTTTTTCACCAAAGTCATATAAGTATGTTTTCTCACATAAAAATCATACAACTTTTATTAACTCACACAAGAATTATAGTATCGGAAAATACAATTTTTCAGTAATATTTGACTCTAGTGAAAAAAAAGTCATAGTTATATAATTTTTGTGTGAGAAAACAAAGATATATGACTTTGAAAAAAGTCATAATTCTAGGACCATTTGTGAAATTTACCCCTTCTTTTATGTATGTATTATTGGATCTTAATATTAGAAGGGTCTATCTAGTGATCTGCTTATGACTATTTTTATTCTTATTGTGTAATGTAATTAATTGGTATTTACAGCCGATTATATTTGAAAGTTAATTAGCAAATGAGGGAGAGTATCTGTTGAGGGCATGATGCAATGTCGCGTAAAAGACAAGCTGCTGCTTATAAGAAAGGCGAGGTAATATGATAGAGAGAAGTTGTAATGGTGGATAAAGTATAAATACACTTTCCAATATTTTGAGTGGGTTTAGCACCAAAGGGGAAGTATGGATTGGAACATGAGGATTTTCAATGATGAATGAGGTATCACATCAGAGCCCTGAGCTTAATGGATATCTTTCTATCTGCCTTAAGTTTTGGTGCACAAAGTCAATTTATACTTGTGCTAATAGAAGGTAACAGGTGTTCGATAATGTTCACTCAAATCCAATACCTTCAGCTCAGAGCTTGTATTTGTTTTTTAGAAAATCACGATATAAATACGAATAATTGATTTCAGACCCAGTAAATTAAATAAGAGGTAGTAGAACTCCAAACCCAAACTCATTAAGTTCAAATGACTCTGCATAGTAGAATATTCGAAACTTATAGGCCCCAACAATGTTGTTATTTTAAAAATTATAATGAAAGATCATTGTTTTTTTTAAGGCGATACAGAAAAGCAGCAACTCTGTTGATTAGCCTTGTTGTAATTACACGAGGCCTATACTTAAATGATATGGGCTCTAACACGTTTGGTAGGGCGTATAAGAGTAATGCTAAATAAGGTGTATAATAATAATGGAGGGGTTAGTAATGCAAGCATTAGTTATACATAGATTATTTCTAATGCATTGTTTGATGGTATATTAAAAATTAAAATGCATTGCATAATGTTTAACAAAATTATTTGTTTACAAAAATGCCCTCCATATTCTTTAACATTAAGGGACTTTAAGGATAATTTTGTTTTTAACCGTGCTAATGCATGCATTAATAGCCTTTGTATGCTAATGCCATGATTTTTCTATGCATTAGCTATACATAAGATAATACCAAATAGAGTGTATAACTAATGCTTGTATCAGTTATACATAAGGCTGAAAAAGGGTACCAAACAAGGTATTAGCTAATGCATGCATTATTTTCTCTAACACACTCTACCAAACGACCTCTTCAGACTGACCCAAAAATATACAATGCCTTGATCTCAAACTTGACCAATTTTCAAGCTAAATAGGCCATCAGATATAGCCTAAAACCAAATAATTATAGTTTGAGAGGCACAACAAAGCTTCTAGAAATAACAAAATAATTACAAGAGTTTTATGTCAAAAGATCAAAGTAAAAGGAACTAATGATCCCAAATTAGAGGACAAACCAGAATAATCACAAAGGGTTGCTCATCATATCTAATAACTATGCAGTAATTGAGACAAAGAATGATGGATCCCCCGCGAAATATTGTCTGTTAGTTGGCAAAACTTTTATAAAAAAACAATGAAATAAAAGGAGGGACACTATGCGAACTAATGATTAAATTAACTTTCTCAAGGAAAAGAAAAAAAAATTAAGAAGCATAAATCCTATCAGCAAATTCCTCCCCCAGAAGAAAGTGAATTCCAATGTTTTTCACAGCTAGCATAGGAGACTGATAACAGCAGAGAATACCAACATCAACGTAAGATACAGCTCCGAGCTTCTAAATATGGTTGTCGCTGAAGATGTTTTCTGTGGCCTGAAATACATGCATCATCAATTTAGAGGTGCGTTAGGAGTAACCAAAAATATGTGTGACAGAAGAGATAATATCATACTTCTGCTTAGAAGCAAGGGCACCACAGTAGAGAGCATTGCTAGGAACTGGCAATTCTGTTTTGTTGCTATGATCTTCGGGATTAATGATTCTCATATAAGTTTCCTGCCCTAAATACCACCTGTCCAGGTTTTCCGCTCTGAGGTTCCATACACCAACGTTGTCAAGAGATGCCATGATCGCTGTCCATCCTCCAGGAAAAACCTAAAAGGAATGCGAGCAGTTAAATAGAGAGAGGAGCTAAGTAGATACAAAACGTAGTAAAGCAAAAACAGTAATTGAAAACCTTCAACCTTTATAAGCAAAGAAGACTACAGAAGAACAAACCTGAGTTGTAGACCGGAAAATTGCATCCCACCGATTATATGAACCCCTGTTGTTCTCTGTCCATTCTCCAAAACCCATCCTGCAGCAAACAGGAAAATAACCACATTAACATTCACTTGACGGGAAGGTACAAATAATAGAACGATACATTTTAAAGCAGAAGCTATATACCCAACAACAAAAAATGAGTAACCATCCATGTGAAAGCTCTGCACTACAGTGTCATTGTTCTGCAATATGACTTCTATAAATCCTTTGTATGTCGCATTGATAAGGGAGGTATCCACCTTGGGTGGCCTGTTCATTGGCTTGGTTGGGAAATCAAGCTTGTAGTCACCCTTCACATGGTATACATCGGCAAGCCTTATTGGAGTTTGAGGATTTTTAAATGAAATCCCATTATATGTAGCTCGGAGTTTCCCATCAATTACCACTGGTGGCACACTCTTTAACAAATAAACATCGGTCACATTAATTTGACCATAATGGAAAGATCCCTGAGGATTCGGCCGAGCTCCACTTGCAGAAACATTTTGCCTACAGAGATTGCATCACATTATTGACTAGAAAGAAACAATCGCAAATTCCAAGCCAAATTAGTCGTCTAAGTAGTATAACCAATTTGTATTACTTGAACGATATAGTGAAATCAAATAGGTAGGGAAAGGAAACATCAACAAACCTGATGGACATGGCCTGATTCAGTGCATAAGATGTGTCGTAAGCATCATTTGGAGGGTCCGGAAGGGGGCCAGCTGCCTTTCCTTTGGAGTTGGAATAATGCAAAACAGCAACGCCAGTTACTTTCTGCCAGAGTGATTGATTTACAAACCTAGCACTCGCCACAATGTAGTAATCACTACTTGCATTCTGATCCACGGTAACCAGAAATGTGTAAGACTGCCCAACATGAATATCTACACTAGTATAATTCTGCTGTGAAGTGTAATATCCCTCTGTCTCCACCAAGAGTAAATTATGATTTTGAATCCTAAAATTCAAACAAGTAGAGACTCCAACATTGTGCACCCGAACCCGATAGGTTTTACCTGCAGTACGACATATTATCACATGCAAAGGGTTAAGATTTATGTCAAACAACAAACAGAAACATTCATATTACTTGCTTTCAAATAAGATATAATGGTAAATAACAAGGTCCAGTTCTTAATCTAACAGCCTCAGGCAATTTTCCTGTCAAAGCACCAGTATAATGGCAACCAATCAACTACATCAAGTTTTGAGACTTATTTAGCAAGTTCTGAAGAGCTTGACCTGGATTAACATTTATCGTTTCATAATCAATCCCATCAGGCACATACGTCGTGTTGTATCGAAATGGGCCTTTTCCGTTAATAAGTACTCCATCTGGCATCCCCAATTGCTTTCCAGCATCAAGGTCCTTCCTCAAAGCCTATAATTTGAAAGTAAACCAGAGTTGGTAAATTTGTAAATTCGTAAGCCGCACTGCTTGAAAGAGAGAACTAAAAGTGGAAGAGACACTAACTGTATGGTCGCGGGTGTACCAATCTCCAATAATTATCACTATATCCCCATCAGGAGGACTAAAAGGAATAGGGATAATGTTACGGTTCGTGACAATAAAAGAACCGAAACCACCAGATGCTCTCTGTAGGTTGAGGGACGGAGAATAGAAGAAGCTACCAATCTGATCCTTTACTTGAAACTGGTAGGTGAAGTTCCATTTAGGAGGGATGGGGCAATTTGTACCAAGAACACCATCTTGCCAGGAACTGCGTCGCATCTGAATTCCAGGCCTGCCAAAAATTCAAAAGAAAAAGTTAAAATCCTCAAGTACATAACACTTAATATCACACAATTCCACACTCACTCTTCCGATTAACATAGAAAATGTGCTTAAGATTATTTCTTGTAACTTACCAAGTAACAAGAAGATTTTCATCCAATTTGTTCTTCACGTTCACAACAACATTATAATTGGTTGTAACGTTAAGGACGGGACC
This sequence comes from Nicotiana undulata, assembly GCA_005239495.1. Lineage (NCBI taxonomy): Eukaryota > Viridiplantae > Streptophyta > Magnoliopsida > Solanales > Solanaceae > Nicotiana > Nicotiana undulata. The sequence continues at coordinate 112,097 of ML271030.1, forward strand.
TGGAAATTTCCCATTAACAGCTATAACCTGCAAGAATATGTCAAATCATGGTCCATTAACCAACGATTGGAGCCTGTTTTCTATTAATTTTTCTCCCTCACTCCTGGAAAATTGGAACCCAGGACAACAAATATTTGTGCATAGCACCTAAATAAGCCTTTTCTTCTTTAGCACAATAGAGTAAATATAGAAGACAAAAAAAATGTTAAAAAGAGAAAAACTGCATTCAATTCATAATCATATTTTTTTTGTGACGGTATGTGCGGACCAACTTATGCGCACCTCAACTATTGCACTGGGTACCTCAACTTGGGCAGAGGCTATGATTTCAAATTTATGGGTTCGCTATTCTAATCCTTTTAAGTTAATGGATTCTAAATTATTATTTCTACATAATTAATGAACTTTTAAAAAATAAATACAAGGTTTGAACCAATGTTACTCGGTTCAGCCGAACCCGTAGCCATCACTGTGGCTCCGCCCCTGAACTTGGGTACCTCAACTGTTGCACTGTGTACCTACCACCTACCACTGAACAAGTACCGGGTAATTCTGCCCATTAATGCTTATGCAGATGTAAAGAAATCCCCTTAGTAATTTTTACATCCAATTTATAGCTGAATGTATAAACTATAAAAGCAAATTGTGTACAAAAATAGCCATACTATGGACCAAAATTTAGCAAAAACTCGAAGTGACTCTACATTTTGGTCTCAAACAAAATGCTAAAAATCACCACTATTGACCAACATTTACTAACAAAAGGGGCCCAAATAGTGACCCTAAGTGGTCCTTTGCAACTTTTACACACCAAATGATAAAGAGCAAAATCTTTAAAAAGTATTACATCAGGGGACATTGAAATTGACATGTATCTCTAATGAGACCCTAATTTTTCTCATCAACCAAAAGTATCAGATTATGAACAGTTAAAGGGTAAACGCTAAAAGAGAGAGAAAGAGAGAACTCCATGGGAACATACCACATAAGTTAAAACCCGATAATCCAAAAAGGGGTTCTTTTTTTATCAAATCTTTCTTAAGTAGCAAGAGGGAAAAGATTCTTTTTTTTTTTCTAATAAAGCAAAAAAAAAAATGGGTTGGTTCATGCAAATCAGAGAGGGAGGGGGAACCTGTTGGGGAACGCCAAGAGGAGAAACGGTGATGTAAGAGTACGCCAACTCAAAATTGACATAAGGGTCAGCGGCGAAGCAAAGAGTGAAGAGCAGAGCAATGCAACACAAACGGCAGCCCACAAACGAAACCATTGATGATTCAATGGAAAAATACAACGAAGGAGTTTTTCTTAGTATAAAGAGAGAGATTAGATTACTACTTGTTTTGTGTATGAAAACACGAGCCTCTTGTTTACATGAGAGTGGTGTGTACTGCTAAGCAGAGGGGGAAGAGTCACAGGGGAGAGCAGAGCCTCTTTTAAAACCTCTTCTTCTTCTTCTTCTTTATTTTGGGTGGGGGTATGTTTGTAGGGTTTTTATTTTTTATTTTTTCTTTCAAATGTTTGTGTAGTATCGAAATGAGTAAATTAAAGTAGTATATAATAGTTGGCTTAAAAAAACAATGGAAAAGAATGAGGGAATTGATTGGGGGTGAGTCAGCAAAAAACGGTTCTGTATTTCGCCCTAAAATTTATAAAATGCCTATAATGCGTGGCGCAATGTGCGGTCCATATGTTACCCACTAACTGGTCAAGCCGGTTGTAAACCAACTCTCTTTTTGTTTCAATTTCTCTCTCTTTTCTTTCATGTTTAAATACATTTTCAAGAAGATTTCGACCTACAAAGTTACATCTTTGAGTTATGTGGTCCTTTTGGTGATTAAAGTTCTTCTTCCGTTACAAATTATTCGAGAAAAAGAAAAGTTAAAATTAAGAGGCTGTTTGTAACTTTATAAGTTGGTCAAATTGGTTTATAAACACTTTTTGTCTTATATACTAACTTTCTCTTCATTTCATATTCGTTCGTCCTTTTCATTACAAAGATACTTTTTCATTCATAATCTTTTGTAAAGTTTTTAAGAATATTCTAGTCATTTTAATAAAAGAACAGCTTATCAGCAGGTTTCTACCAAACACAATAACGGTTTATTATCAGTTTCAGCACGTCTATTCAAATACATAAATATTTATTTAAAAAATCAATTTCAACACTTCAAACTTATCCGCTATTAAAAGTCAGCTAACCCAAACATGCTCTAATTGTTGTGTATTGGTCAACATTCGACACATAGATTGATCGTATGTCGTCTTTGTGATAGGTTTTATCCTAGGATCAGGATAGCAGCAGAGTTCGATGTTCACAGGGAATACTTATGGTTCGGTGATCCCCTTAACGGAGAAATAAGTGTTATGTCTCGGTGAAGCGCCCCAACGATTTCGGAGACTTACTAATGAAGTCACGACCCAATACTTGAATCACTCCTCAATTGCCCCCGTGACTCAAGGGATTCACGCCAACCCACTCTGCTAGATTTATCGTCCACAACTAGCGAGTATCTCAACGATTGATAACCACTTGGAGCGACATGCGAAAATAGGGATGATCATGTGAATGAACTTAGGATATAGATACCCCACTCAATTTACTTGTAAATTCATTCACAAATCGACTGATGCTACTCTTTACTAAAAGTTTTTGTATTATTGCAAGGTAATCGTTCTTGATCTAGCAAAGCATTGTAGTTCACATCGATAATTAATAAGATCCTTCTTATCTTTTATTTGCTTAATTTCATTAATTCACTCACCACACTAGTAGCTTGATTCTACGTTTCATTCCATTGAACTTTGATTCGAACCAACTGCTATTGGCCTCGTTAACAATAAATTTAATTATTTAGTTTTGAAACTATTTTGTTGATGAAACTATTAATATCTATTTTTATTTACACTGGGTAAATCCAACTTGCATTCTTTAAGCATAATGATTTGTTTGGTATTTCTCTTATTACCTACACAAATTTTGTGTCACTTTTTCTGGGACATATTTGGCTTCGTATAGTTCGGGAAAAAAATACTTAAGAAAACAAATGGCGTTAATATTTTTTTTTCCTAATTAGGTAGCAAATGTAATAATTTTGTACAAAAGTTAGCCTCAAACGCAATCAACTTTCAAGATCCAGTATTTAAATCCAGTGCTTTCCGGGGCAGAGCTAGAATAGCAGCTTCTGTCGAAGTCAGTAGTTTTGATTTAAATTTTATATTGATCTTAAATTTTTTATTAATTATGTATAAATTATTAATTTATTATTCAATAACTTAAAATGATTAAAATTTCAAACTCATAAACTTAAAGTTTTGACTCTGCCTCTAAGTACTTGATGAAATAAAGAAAAATTGCATGTTCTATCCACATAAGTTTTTGGTATACCTAGGGGTTGCAAATGGACGGGTTGGGATAAATTTGAGCGGGTCAAGATGGGTTAGGTCAATAAATGGGTCATTGTCCAACTCAGTCCAAAGTGTACTTGGGTTAAGTTGGGCTGGGTCAAGATAGGCTAAACAATGGGTCATAACCCAACACGCCCAACTTGACCCATATTTTAGAAACATGTTCATCTTGCATTAAAAAATCTTTTAAATGAGTTGGTGGAGCAGAAAAACAAAAGAAAAAAGTAGTGGATTAACTTGGACTCAACCCAAATTGACCCATGAACTAAAATATTTTTAGCCAGACTCATTAATCTTTGGACTGATTGAATGATTACGGGCTGAAATTGTCACCCCAGTTATACCTATGTGGTAATGACGTGGAGCCTACAAAGCAAATTTCATGGCAAAAGCAACCGGCTATTGCCGGTGAGACAAATTAGTGGAAAAGGGAAACAAATGGATCAGCAATGAGTAGAAAAATCCCTCCTTCCAACGTTCATATTATTTCCAAACGGGTTAAAGGGCCCCACTTAGTATGTGGTCCCACACCACACGCAAAAACCGAAACACACGCTCGTTTTTGCACTTTTCTTGTGAAGTAAAATTTCCTTCCAAATGGTGACAAAAGTCAAATTTTGCATTCAATTGTTGCGTTTGGGTTTTTCTTTCTTTTCTACAATAATATGAAATTCTTTTAATAGGAAATACTTCCTCTTTTAATGGATAAATTTAAATTATTCAAAAACTCAATGCAAAATTTTGAAATAGAAAGACTAATATGCTTCCAAATCCAAATTAATCTATTTTGTAAAATATGTGATTTATGAGAAGGAGAGGGACCCCTCTCAGGTTGAGGCATGTTTTCTTGTCGACTTATCCATTGTCATTTTTATTCTTTCTCAATTAGTCGTATTCGCACCATACAAAAAAGAAAAGAGAGAGAGATCTTGCAGAATTATTATTAATTTTGACATAGTGAGTTGTTTGAAGGTGAGAAATGGCGTGATAGGTGGGCATATGAGTGAGACAGAGGAAGAGAATAACTTAATAAGGTTGGTTATCCATTAATTTGGGCATTCTCGGGGGCCTAACTGTCATTAAATTAATTTAATCCAAAATCCTACTATATTCTTTGCGACATGTTCACTTATTATTATTTGAATCAGCTTCTAAATTTGCTAACAGATACAATTTTAATTATTAAACAGCACTAGTATTTGTACCCGCGTAATATGCGGAAACAAACCTGTAATTTGAGTTATTTAATTTATGTGCAAATAATTTTAAAATATTAATCTTTCTGATAAAAGTTATATATAATCATTAAATAAAGTTAATAAAAAACATAAATTTCTCAAATCTCTTAAAATTAACCCATAATTTATTGTCCATAATGCATCACCCACAACTTAAAATTATCATATTCTTATCCGTTACTTCCATTATAATACATTCTAAATATAAAAATTGGTTTTTTTCTTGTAGTAAAAAATTTTATTTACTTTTATTCTATTGTGCATATTAATGTTTAAATTTATTATATTTTTTATAATACCTATACTCTTATCTTTATAATTAATTAAGATAGAGGTATTATTTTTATCTTTTATTTATTTATTATTTAAATTTTATTAATTAAGATAGGACAGACAATATCTTGACAAAAATATTCACTTTGTCTTCATTCAGATTCAGAAAAAAGTTAAATTAAGTGTTAGTATTAATATTATCCTAAATTGCCAAGTGATTTTATAGTAGTCTGTCACATGGCTTAACTACAATGCAAATTTAATTCCTCATTATTCATATTAATGTTTGAGTTTATCATATTTTTTATAATACATATATTTTTTTCTTTATTATTAATTAAGATAGAGGCGTTGTTTTTATCTTTCAAGGTAATTTTTTAAAAATTTATTATTTAAGATATGGCAGGCAGTATCTCTACAAAATATTACTTTCTTTTCATTCAGATTCGAAAAATATATTTTAATTTAAATTAAGTATCAGTACTAATATTATCCTAAATTGTCAAGTGACTTTATAATAGTTTATCACTTGGCTTAATATATATATATATATAAACTCACATATTTTCTTGGAATTTGGTTTATAAATTTTTCGATTTTCCGAGAAGCTAACAATATTACAAAAACTCAATGTCAAGTTAGGAAAACGCACGTAGGCTTCAACAAAAGTTCTTTCGATGTTACCCTTTCAAATATTTATTTCCCTTAAATAACCCTTTTAAATGCCTAAAATTAAAGCGGCAAAGTAGTTTTAAATATGATTTACAATATCTCATAACTTTTATCAGTCCATTTAAAATCAAGATTTTCCAAATCTTCGAATGTGATACAAAAATTAATACATTATATTTTCTTCTTATCCTTTTAACTTTATCCTCGATATTTCCTAAATTCTTATTTATTTTATCTTACTTTGCTATGTGTCTTATTGTTAAAAGACACAGGGAAAGAAGAATAAACAAATTGTGTCAAAACTCATCTCTAACCATCTTTGTCACCCGTCTTCACCTAAAATAAATAAGTAAAAAGTCACCCAAACCCCTCGCTGCCATCAAGCGGCAGCACTCGCCGGCGCCGCTGCAGGTCCGTCGAGCCTCTCCACTGCCAGGTAAATTTCCTTCACCCTCCTTTTTTTTTTAAAAAAATATTTTTTTTGTAATACTTTATTCAGTTCTTGAATGTGTTGCTTTCTTGAATTAGTAAATTGTTAGAAGACGTCTTTATTTTTCATTTGACTGGTAGATGCTCGACAAAATTCTTCAATGAATCGAGCTTTCATCCGGGGAGAGTTTGATATAATCTTTCACTAAATTTAATTTAGAAAACACGTGTTCAACTTATTGAAGTGATTAATGGATTTACACTAACCTAAAATTATCAAAAATTTTCCTTCATATTGTTTCTTAATAAGCCTAAAAGATTGAACTTCATAAATTAATTTTTAGACTTCGTAACTTAAAATAAGTACAACATTACTACAAAATTTGCAAATGACTTTTTACTTATTTATTTTAGGTGAAGACGGGTGACAAAGATGGTTAGAGGTGAACTTTGACATAACTTGTTTATTCTTCTTTCCCTGATTTATGTGTGTTATATTAAAAAAATTATAAATTGTATACACTTTTATGATCTTTGTCCTAAATTCAATAGCATATAACTTTTTTAATATTTTTTGACTTTCATGAAATTAAGTTTAATTGAAATCTATTATTATTTTCATCCATTAAATTATTAAATTATTATTGTAGATTAGTCTATAACTTATGACAATTACTATTTTTAAATGCCTTAATTTTTTTATTCTATTTGAATTCTTTAATTTTTATATGTTGAAATAGTTTAAATAATTGTTAGTTATGACTATTTCTTTTGTTTGAGAAATCATTAATTAATTTTGATTATATGAACATTTAATAAGCTATTCAAATTTAATTAGTATATTTAAAGACTTATATTATTTAGAATAGGGTTTAAAAAAATTAATTTTTGACGGTTTTCGTCGGAAATTAAATTAAATTTAATTTTTAATTATTAATTTCCGTCCGATTCGGTTGAAAAATGTAAAAAATAAATAAATTAATATTCAATAGTTTTTGACGGATTTCGTCGGTTTTAAATAAATTTTAATTTTTAATTATTACTTTTCGACCGATTCAGTCGGAAATGATATATTTATATTATTTAATTTTAAATAAATAATTATTTTATTTGTATTATTACGACTGATTCAATCGGTAAATTCCGACCACTTTGGTCGGAAACATGAAATATTTGGTCGTCTCACCTTTTTGAAATTTGCGACCACTTTGGTCGGAAATCACCGACGGATTCGGTCGGAAATTTTTTTCCGATCGACCAATTTTTGTCGGAAAGTAGTCGGAAATTCGTGATTTCCGACCGAATTCCGACCGTCTTGGCGGTCGAAAATCTGCCATTTTCCAGTAGTGTCACTTGACAGCTTGCGTGGATGGTTGTTACGTATCATTTCATAATATATCGTATCGTATTGTATTGTATTGTATTGTACTGTATCATTTGATAAATACAATGTTTTGATAGATTGTATCGTTTGCCATCGTTTCATGATCACGAACCAGCAATAAGAAGAATAAACTTGTAATATTATAAAGAAAAATTATGATACAAGGTAAAATTATTAATTTAAAAGATAGGGTAAATTAAAAAAATAAAATTATTTAATTATAATGAAGGGTGAGCTTGAGAGAAAAAGACAAGGTAACGACGCGACCACACCAAATCGGTTGTTATATAAAGTGGCACATTTCGTCGTTATGTAACGACAAATTTAAAGATACGATACAATAAAATTTAAGTAACAATAAAAACAAACATCGTATTTAAAGTAACAATACGATACAATACAATAGTAACAACCATCCAAACAAGCTGTGAAGATGAATTTCAGATTTTTCGAAAATTTGAAAAACTTCAAAAAGCTATTTTACAAAATTTTCACTTAAAATTTTAAAAACATCCCAAAATTATATTCATTTCTGAACCCAACTTTAATTTTTAAATATCATTTTCACATAATATATTTTTTACTTTTTCCCGAAATTTTACTACCCTTATGTCCAAACGTCCACTAAATCAGTTTTGACTCGAAGAAATTAACCTTTTGTGGTATGCCAAATCCCCCCGCCCCCAAAACCAAACCAGCAACACATATATTCATATGATGATGATGCCTTTGAATTCGTCCACTAAATCCTCACTCCATAGGATTCTACCAATGAATGTTGACTTTGAGAATATAAAAATAGTTCATCTTCCAATAAATATTGAGGAGCACTAATATTTTAAACCCCCCAAAAATAAAGGAAAAAGAAAAAGGGGTTCACAAAAGTTCACTGGTTGAGACTTGAGACACTGGAGGCAGCGCATAACTTCTTGTTCTGTTTATGTTTTGGTGGAAGGAATTGGTCGCACGCTTATGGTTAGGTATCATTAGTTGAAGGTTGAAACAAGAAATTATGAGGGGTCATCATAGTTACAATTAACGTGATTTGAGCCGGATTTCGTTATCTTGATTGAGACTACCAATGGGTTATATAATAAAGTACTGTATTTAGAACATTTTCAGTGGTCCATTTGAATATAATTGTCTTTTATGTGGATCTCTTCAGTTAGTTTGGGGGCTTGGGCCATTAGGAAGTCCCTCCTCGTCTTAAACTTAACCGAAGTATTAAGTTGTCGATGTCTTAGTTGGACTTGAAATAAGTTTCGCTTTTTGCGGTAAGTTGTCTACATCATATTTTTTTAAGTGCAATTTTTTCTCAAATCTCATGTGAACATGAATATTTCGTACGCCAAACTATTTTTTTAATAGTATTTTTTCTCTCTCCACTCCATCAAACTTTTGAATATATTTTTTTGGGGTTAAGATACTCTATGGCATGCCTGTTGTTGGTAAAGTAGGCATTTGGATCCAAGATTTCTAAAGATCGGGCACCGCAAATATTCCATCAAGTGTGTTTTAATAATAAGAAAAATTACTTCCCAAGGATAAAATTAATTCCTAGATTTTTCCCCCGAGGAAACAGAGTATGCATTAATCAAATTCCATAGTTAACGATACAAAACAAGATGAAGCCTCGTTGACAATTCAAACGAAAAATTTGTCAAAACCAAGAGACTTCACTAAGTAGTGAGAAGGAAAATTTAGCTAACTTATGGCTACAAGTATTAAGATATCTACTTAGATACTTAAAAGATATATCAGTCAAATATTGCTTAAGTGCCCAAATATCTTCGCAACTAGTATTAACCTCCCATGAAGGACTTATGCTTCCATTAAGCATTTGAACCATTGTTAAGGAAGCAGACAAGATATGTATATTCTTTCAACCATACTTCACCACCAATTGGATTTCTTTCTTATAGCCAACGCTTAAGATATTATGGTTTTTTCAATAAAATAGAAGAATATAGAGGAGTGAAAGTTCCCAACAAATAAGTACTTTTTCATATCCTTCTATGAACCGTACGAGCACGTCCTCTGTCACCCCCCACCGCGCTTACGGCTCTATACCACCACATCGAAAATTTACGCAAGGTCTTCGAAAGGTTAAGAAAACATCAATTAAAGATGAACCCAAAAAATGTGCATTCGGGATCGGGCGGAGGACTACCATATGCATGAATCACGTCACCATCAGCCTTTAAGGCTAACATTCCAATACTTGTGTTGCGAGTCTTCTGATCCGAACATGCATCTACATAAAGCAACACTTTTTCTGGAGAAAGAGTTAGTAAAGGCGTGGTAGTAGAAGCATCATTCGTGGTGTTAACATGTTGATCACGCTCAACTGTGTCTAATAAAAGACTAAGCGGGCGTTGCAATTATAATCCGGGGTATTATGCCCAGAGTCGAATCCCACAAGGAATTAACGTATATGAAGTCTTTAGAGTACTAAATTCTCGCTAGTCAACTTCCTCAAACTTTGTGAATATTACTTG
>ML271032.1:0-41174 GCA_005239495.1 Nicotiana undulata
AGTCGGGGAGGTTGCTTATGAGCTCGCTTTACCTCCTGCCTTATCGAGAGTTCATCCGGTATTGCATGTATCCATACTCCGGAGAGATCATGCTGATTTCTCTCACGTGATTGATTTCAGCACTATTCAGTTAGATGAGAAGTTAGGCTTCGAGGAGGAGCCAGTTGCTATTATTGATAGGCAGGACCGCTAGTTGAGGTCTAAGAGAATTTCTGTCGTAAAGGTCCAGTTGAGGGGCTAACCAGTCGGTGAGGCCACTTGGGAGTCCGAGGAGGACATGGGGAGCAGGTATCCACAGCTATTCGGCACATCAGGTACGGCTCTACGTCCGTTCGAGGACGAACGTTTGTTTTAGAGGGGGAGATTGTGATGACCCAAAAAGGGGTCATCTTATGTGCATCTAATTTTGAATGTGTACCGAGGCCTCGAAAGCCTCCATTAATCTCACCTTGATGTGTGTGTGCAGCCCGGGCGCGTAGCCAGGAAGCCTTTATGTGAAAACTTGATTGAGAGTTAAATGTTTGATAAATTAATTGAATAAAGTTGACTTTGGTCAACATTTTTGGTAAACGGACCCGGATCCGTGATTCGACGGTCCCGGAAGGTCCGTAGGAAAATATGGGATTCGGGGGTATGCCCGGGAATCGAATTCCGAGGACCCAAGTCCGAGAAATGAATTTTCAAAGAAAATTATTTTATAAAAATATTAAAGGCTTATAAAAACGAATCTTGATGTGAAACCTGTGCTGCCGGGCCCGTATTATGATTTTGGCGCTCGGAACAGGTTCAATATGTGTTATTTAAGTTATCTGCGAAATTTGGTAAAAAAACACACTTGATTTGATTGGTTTCGGATCAAAACGTGGAAAATTGGAGTTAATGAAGTTTTGAGGTTTTTAAAGAATTTGAAATTTGGCTTGAAAGGTGATTTTATGTTCCCGAGGTCCGAATGAAATTCCGAGATCGGGAATATTTCCGTCATGTCATTTATAACTTGTCAGCAAAATTTGAAGTCATTCCGAGTAGTTTAGGTCGGTTCGGCGCATTGAAGTGAATTCTAGAATTTCAAGTTCTTAAGTTTTGATTCAATTTTGTTTTAGGGGTGAATTCTGTGTTTCGTTGTTGTTATTCAGGTTCTGGAAGATCGAGCGAGTCCGTATCATGAATACAGACTTGTCGGTGCTTTTGGACGGGGTCCCGAGGGGCTCGGGTGTGTTTCAGACCCCTGGGAGCTAAGTTGGAAAAACAAGAATTTATACTATCTGGTTTCTTTCTCTGCGATCGCACAAGGTGGGTTGCGATCGCGGAGAAGGATTTTGCTGGGCTGTTGATTGTTCTCTGCGATCGCAGCTTCCCCTTCGCGATCGCAGAGGTCTGGGTTCCACACCTTCGCGATCGCAACCTTTTATCGCGATCGCATAGAGTCGCGTCTGGGCCGGGAAAGTTTGTTCTTCGCGATCGCAGGACCTATGCCGCGATCGCAGAGGTCTGGCCAGTTAGCCTTCGCGATCCCAGGACCTCTGCCGCTATCGCAGAGGTCTGGCCAGTTGGCATTCGCGATTGCATTCCCCTTGTGATCGCAGTTAAGAAATCCCTGGGAAGTTTTATAAAATGCAGGACTTAGCATTTTTCCTCCATTTTCATCTTCCTCCTCAAGTTTCTAGAGAGCTATTCAAGGGACCTTCCACCACTGTTATTCAGGTAAGTAAATTCCATAGATTTACTAGTTTCAAAAATTAATTCTTAGTTAAATTCACTACTAAATCATCTAACATCCATAGAATTAGGTAGTAATTTTAGGATTCTTGAGGATTTTGTGATTATCCGTTTTAAGCCATGAATTAAAGTAGAAATCACACATTAATGATCCTTAAGCTATGGGTGAGTGATCCCTTCGAGAATTTTCGGAATTTGATCATGCGGGATCGGGGTTGGAATTTGGAAATTCTTCAAGAATTGCGATTTTAGTAAAATAACTAAGGTAATTTCCCGCGTTGTGCATGCATTGATGTTACTGTATACCTTTTGGCTAGTTGCGAGTCCTCGGGTGTAGAGNGCACGTCATGCCTTGTATGCTTTTCTCGTAATGCCTTATATGCCTTTTCTTGTAATGCCTGATATGTTTTCCTTGTAATGCTTCATATGAATTATTTTAACGCCATATGTACTATGACATTATGTTTTGCATCATGTTATTCTTCTGAGGCTTTATTGAAAAGAATTGTGAAATATATGGCAGCGGGCCGTACGCGACAGCGGAATTTAAAAGAAATTGTGAAATATATGGGAGCGGGCCGTACGCCACGACATAATTGAAAAGAATTATGAAATATATGGGAGCGGGCCGTACGCCACGACAGAATTGAAAAGAATTGTGAAATATATAGGAGCTGGCCGTACGCCACGTCGGAATTGAAAAGAATTGTGAAATATATGGGATCGGGCCGTACGCCACGGCAGTGTTGAAAGTAATTGAATATATATGGGATCGGGTTGTACGCCACGGCAGTGTTGAGAAATTATGAAATATATGGGATCGGGTCGTACGCCACGACAGTGTTGAAAAGAAATTGAAATGAATATGGGATCGGGCCGTACGCCACGACAGTGTTGAAAAAAATTGAAATGAGTATGGGATCGGGCCGTACGCCACGGCGAGTGTAGAAGGTACCTTATGGGAGCGGGCCGTATGCCACGGCGGATCTAAGAATTTGTGATTATTGTATCAATCGGTGGTCTTACCCTTGAAAGTGCTTTATTGTTTAGTTCAGTATTTGTTTGGATTTCTGCCCTCGATATATATACTTGTTGCTTATTTCCCTGACATGCTTACTGTATTTCATTATATTTTATCATATGTTATTACTGTTGGACCTTAGTGAGTATCGAGTCGACCTCTCGTCACTACTTCTTCGAGTTTAGGCGGGATACTCACTGGGTACATATTTATTTAATATGTACTCATGCTACACTTTCTTTGCTTTTTCTGTACTTGATTGTACAAGTCCGGAGGCTGGTACGTCTGATTATCAAGCGGGTGCTAAATATTGATAGCGTGGTCATACTTCACGGTGAGCTGCTTTCCCGACGACTTCCTAGCAGCTCTCCGGAGTTCTTCTGTTATATTCTCTGTCCATTTCATTCAGACTGAGACCCTGTATATATTGTAGTCATTGTATATTCAGTAGTTGCCCGTGACACTCGTGACACTAGTTCCTGGCACACACGCGTAGTGTATATGTATATCTTTTGGGTTCGGGTTGTACATGCATGTGTATGTTTTATTTCGGCTTTGTATCTACTATGACTTTACCTTCACTCAAGGCTAGTATCATGTTAGTTGTTATAAACTAGTAATCTTTGACTTGTTTAATTATATGGGAAAGGTATCACTTAGTGTAAATTGTGTTGGCTTGCCTATCCCCGTCGTTGGGCGCTATCACGACCCGGATTAGGATTCTAGGCTGTGACAGAGCCCCCAACAGCTACAGTTTGAGGGGAACAGGAGGTCCCTTTTATTACTCCAGCCCTCTAGGAGACTTTAGCTCAGTTCTTGAGCGCTTTCAGTACTCTAACTTAGGCGGGACTACTCCTGATAGCTCTGGCTACATCTCAGGCCGGGGGAGGTACACAAACTCCCGCCGCCCGTACTCCTGAGCAGAGAGTCAATATTGGGCAGGTTCCCGAGTATATTCCTATACCCCCAGCGGATCCAACTCAGCATGATACCAGAGTAGCTGTTTCTGAGGCAGAATAGCTCAGACTTGAGAGGTACAAGAAGTACCACCCACCTGTTTCCAGCGAACTTGATTCTGATGACGCTCTGGGTTTTCTTGAGGGGTGTCATCGCATTCTCCGCACTATGGTTATTGTGGAGACGAGTGGGGTTTCTTTCACCACTTTCTAGCTGAGGGGAGCGGCGTATCAGTGGTGGCATGCCTATGAGTTGAGTAGTCTTGAGGAGGCAACTTCACTTACTTGGGATCAGTTCTCCGAGATGTTTCTGCTTGAGTTTGTTCCTCAGAGCCTCAGGGATGCTTGGCATGCGGAGTTTGAGCGAATATGCCAGGGCACCATGACTGTGTTAGAGTATGCAGTCTGTTTCACTGACTTGGCTCGCCATGCACCAACCCTGGTTGCCACTATCAGAGAGAGGGTTCGATGCTTCATTGAGGGACTTCACCCCAGTATTCGGACCAGAATGGCCAGGGAGTTAGAGACAGATATCCCTTACCAACAGGCCATAAGTATTTCCCGGATGATTGAGAGTATGTTATCCCGGGACGGGGAGGGAAGAGAGGCCAAGAGATCTCGAGAGATTAGTCATTTTTCGGGAGTTCGTGCGCCAGCAACACGCTATGCCAGGGGTTTTGTGCGTCTCCATGTTCATTCAGCCCTTCTAGTAGCCAGTGGTATTTCAGCTCCTCATAGGCCTTAGGAGCCTTATTATGCGCCACCAGTATCTTATGTGCCTCCTGTTCGAGGTGCTATCACCGGCTAGTCCAGCAGGCCAGTTCAGAGTCAGCAACAGCCGCCACATCCTCCGAGGGGTTGTTTTAAGTGTGGTGACCCTCGCCACGTGATTAGAGATTGCCCAGAGCTAGGAGGGGTGCACCATCTCAATCTTATCAGGCCCCACTTGCTCCACCAGGTCCTTCAGCTATTCTTCTAGCCCCAGCTGCTACCCCACCTTCTCAAACAGCTCGAGGTGGAGGTCGGGGAGGTCGAGGTCTCCCTAGAGGGGGAGGCTAAGCCAGGTACTATGCTCTTCCAGCGCGCTCAGAGGTCGTTGCTTCAGATTCGGTCATCACATGTATTGTCCTTGTTTGTCATAGGGATGCATCAGTATTATTTGATCCAGGCTCTACGTATTCATATGTGTCTTCTTATTTTGCTTCACACCTGGGGATATCTCGGGATTCTTTGAGTTCCCCCGTATATGTTTCTACTCTTGTGGGAGATTCTCTTGTTGTGGACCGCGTATATCGGTCGTGTTTGATTGTTATCAGTGGTTTTGAGACCATAGCTGACCTATTATTACTCGGTATGGAAGATTTCGATGTTATTTTTGGCATGGACTGGTTGTCTCCTCGTTATGTTTTTCTGGATTGTCACGCCAAGACCATAACGCTGGCTATGCCAGGTTTACTAAGGTTAGAGTGGAGAGGTTCCTTGGAGTATACTCCCCGCCGATTCATTTCTTTTCTTAAGGCTCAGCGGATGGTGGACAAAGGGTGTGATGCATATTTATGCTATGTGAGAGATGTTAGTGTTGATACCCCTTTAGTTGAGTCAGTTCCGGTTGTGCGGGACTACCCCGATGTTTTTCCATCTGATCTTCTGGGTATGCCGCCCGACAGAGATATTGATTTCAGAATTGATTTGTTGCCGGGCACTCAGCCCATTTCCATTCCTCCCTATCGTATGGCTCCTCCTGAGTTGAAGGAGTAGTTGCAGGAGTTGCTTGATAAGGGTTTCATCAGGCCTAGTGTTTCACCTTGGGGTGCTCCAGTTTTATTTGTGAAGAAAAAGGATGGTTCGATGCGTATGTGTATTGATTATCGGCAGCTGAATAAGGTTAAAGTGAAGAACAGGTACCCATTGCATCTCATTGATGATTTATTTGACCAGTTACAGGGTGTTAGGGTATTCTCCAAGATTGACCTGCGTTCGGGCTATCATCAGTTGAAGATTCGGGAGCCGGACATCCCGAAGACTTCCTTCAGGACCAGATATGGCCACTATGAGTTCCTTGTTATGTCATTTGGGCTAACTAATGCCCCAGCAGCCTTTATGCACTTGATACACCATGTATTTCGGCCTTATCTTGTTTTCTTCGTCATCGTGTTCATTGATGACATCTTGGTAAATTCTAGGTCCTAGGAGGACCATGAGCAGCATTTGAGGACTGTGCTTCAGACTTTGAGGGAGAAGAAATTGTATGCCAAATTTTCGAAGTGTGAATTTTAGCTAGATTCTATGGCATTCTTAGGCCATGTGGTGTCTTGTGATGGGATCAAGGTATATCCAAAGAAGGTGGAGGCAGTGCAGAGTTGGCGTAGACCGTCTTCAGCTACCGAGATCTGTAGTTTCCTCAATTTGGCTGGGTACTATCTCCGTTTTGTGGAGGGATTTTCATCCATTGCAACGCCTATGACCAGACTTAACCAGAAGGGGGCACCGTTTAGGTGGTCTGAGGAGTGGGAGGAGAGCTTTCAGAAGCTCAAGACAGCCTTGACTACAGCTTTAGTGTTGGTATTGCCTACAAGTTCAAGGTCATATACAATCTATTGTGATGCTTCAAGGATTGGCCTTGGGCGGTGTTGATGCCAGAAGGGAGGGTGATTGCCTACGCATCCAGACAATTGAAGGTTCATGAGAAGAACTATCCAGTTCAGGATCTCGAGTTTGCAGCGATTGTTCACGCCCTGAAGATATAGCGTCATTATTTATACGGTGTTCCCGGTGAGATTTTCACGGATCACCGGCGATTGCAGCACATATTCAAGAAGAAAGACCTCAATTTGCGCTAGCGTAGGTGGTTGGAGTTACTCAAGGATTATGACATCACTATATTATAGCACTCGGGGAAGGCCAATGTGGTGGCCGACGCCTTGAGTCGCCGGGCGGAAGTTTGGGGAGTTTGGCATATCTTCATGCAGCTGAGAGGCCCTTAAACATAGATGTTCAGTCCTTAGCAAGTCAATTCGTGAGGTTGAATCTTTCTGAGCCTTGTCGGGTATTGGCTAGTGTTGTTTCTCGATCTTCCCTTTATGACAGTATCAAAGAGTGCCAGTATGATGATCCCAACCTTCTGGCTCTTCAGGATAGAGTTTGGAGGGGTGATGCTAGTGCTGTGACTATTGGTGATGATGGGGTGATGAAGATGCAGGGCTATATCTGTGTGCCCAATGTAGATGGGCTTCGGGAGTTGATTCTTGAGGAGACCCATAGCTCGCGGTATTCCATCCACCTGGGTACCACGAAGATGTACCAGGATCTGAGACAACACTATTGGTGGCGGAGGATGAAAAAGGATATAGTGGAATTTGTAGCCAAGTGTCTCAATTGTCAGCAAGTCAAATGTGAGCATCAGAGACCGGGTGGGTTACTTCAGCAGATTGAGCTTCTAGAGTAGAAGTGGGAGCGGATCACCATGGACTTTGTGCTTGGACTTCCTCGGACTTTGAGGAAGTTCGATGCTATTTGGGTGATTGTGGATTGTATGACCAAATCAGCCCATTCATTACAGTGTTGACTACATATTCCTCAGAGAGATTGGCTGAGATTTATATCATGGAGATTGTCCGACTCCACGGTATTCCAGTATCTATCCTTTCATACAGAGGTACACAGTTCACTTCGCGGTTCTGGAGAGTTGTTCAGCAGGAGTTAGGAACTAGGGTGGAGTTGAGTACAACCTTTCACCCTCAGACGGACAGGCAGTCCAAGAGCACGATTCAGATTCTGGAGGATATGCTCCGTGCCTGTGTGATGGATTTTGGAGGGTCATGGGAGAGTTTGCCAATCCACTTGTAGAGTTTGCGTATAATAACAGCTACCAGCCCAGCATTCAAATGGCGCCGTATGAGGCCTTGTATGGTAGGCGGTGCAGGTCTCTGGTGGGATGGTTTGAGCGGGGCGAGGCCTGATTGTTGGGTACAGAGTTGGTCCAGGATTCGCTTGACAAGGTGAAGGTGATTCAGGACAGGCTTCGCACAGCTCAGTCCAGGCAGAAGAGTTATGCGGACCGGAAGGTTCGTGATTTGGCATTTATGACTGGTGATCGGGTATTGCTTCGGGTATCGCCTATGGAGGGCGTCATGAGGTTCAGGAAGAAAGGTAAGATGAGTCCGAGATTTATTGGCACTTTTGAGGTATTGCAGCGGGTTGGGGAGGTTGCATATGAGTTGGCCTTGCCTCCCAGCCTAGCAGGTGTTCATCAGGTATTCCACGTCTCTATGCTCCAGAAGTATCACGGTGACCCGACTTATGTTTTGGATTTCAGTTCAGTCCAGTTGGACAAGGACCTATCATATGTTGAGGAGCCTGTAGTTATATTGGATAGGTAGGTCAGAAAGCTCAGGTCAAAGGATATCGCATCAGTGCAGGTTCAGTGGAGGGGTCATCCGGTCGAGGAAGCGACTTGGGAGACCGAGCAGGATATGCGCAGTCAGTACCCTCATCTTTTCACAGCTTCATGTATGTCTCTATACTCGTTCGAGGACAAACAATTTCCTTAAGAGGGGGAGAATGTAACGACACGGTTGGTCGTTTTCAGAGTTAGTGCCCCAATCCCCTAATAACTGTTTTCCCCATGTCTATTTCTGCTTTTGGGACTTATCGGAACGTTGAGTGGTGAAATTCGGAGAGTTTTTGGACACATAGTCCTTATATGTGAGTTTAGGCTTTAAAAATAGGGCGGTAGTTGGAACTGTGTGAAGACGGATATCGAATGGAATTCGTGGTTAGGAGCGTGTTGGAAATATGTTTTCGAGGTCTGTAGTAGTTTTAGGTTTGAATTGGCGAAAGTTAGAATTTCGGCGATTTCGGTTGATAGGTGAAATTATGATATCGGTCTCGGAATGGAATTCCGTAAGTGACAGCAGGTCCATAGGTGACATTTATTACCTGTGTGTAAAATTTGAGGTCATTCGGATGCGTTTTGATGTGTTTCGGCATCAGATGTGGATTTTAGATATTTCATAAGTTCTTAGGCTTGAATCCATGCATAATTGATGATTTTGATATTATGGGGTGTGTTTTGAAGGCTCGACAAAGTTTGAATGAGGTATTGGGATTGGTTGGTAAGTTGGTCGAGGTCCTAGGGGCCTCGGGTGTGTTTCGTATGCTCAAACGGGCATTTTTTGCCTAAAAGTGTTTGCTGGTTTTTTCTTGTTTTATGACAGGAGTCTTTTGTTCAATGCGATCGCGTATAACGGAACGCGATCACGTAGAGTGAATTTTGGGGCAGCAGGATTGTTATATGCGATCGCATAGCAAATGTTGCGATCGCGTAGACTTACTGACCTAGGCTAGGGAAGCTTGGTCTGTGCGTTTGCGTGGGAGCTCGAGTGCGAACACAGGGGCACTGGCTGATGTGAATCGCGGTTGCATGTATCTTTTCGCGATCGCATAGAAAAACATTTTGAGAGAATGTGGCTTACCATATGCGATCGCATCATATGGGTCGCAATCGCACTTCATTATTCACCTGAGCAGAATATTGAAACCCAATTCGAGGGTTTAAGCCATTTTTCACATTTTTGAATTTGAGATCTCGGGAAGTGCGATGTTTGGAGATTTTTTGCACCTGGACAACTTGGGTAAGTAATTTCTATCCGATTTAGACTACTTTCCATGATTACACTCTTAAATCTAGCCTTTAAATTCAAAATTTTGGTGGAAAGAAAATTAGGAGAAATGGGATAAACTTCCTAGGACGAATTCTTGAGTTTTGATTGGGATT
Source organism: Nicotiana undulata (assembly GCA_005239495.1). Classification (NCBI taxonomy): domain Eukaryota; kingdom Viridiplantae; phylum Streptophyta; class Magnoliopsida; order Solanales; family Solanaceae; genus Nicotiana; species Nicotiana undulata. The sequence goes on from ML271032.1 coordinate 9,470, forward strand.
TTGACATCCGATTTGAGAAATTCTTATATGGTTAGACTCGTGAGTGAATGAGTGTCCAGAATTTATAATTTTTACCCGATTCCGAGATGTGGGCCCGGGGGACATTTTGGGAAATTTTCCAAATTTTTCATATTAGCTTCGAACTTATTAGCTATTTTGGTTCCTTGAGTTGATATTTACTTTATGCAATCGAATTGAATAGATTTGGGCCACCCGGAGACGGATACTCGTGGCGAGAGCGTGGTGTTGAGTTGATTAGCACTGTCGAGGTAAGTGGCTTGCCTAACTCTATGTTGGAGACTTCCCCTTAGGATGTTTTGATATTATTTTTGTTATATGAGCGCCGTGTACGTGAGGTGACGAATGCGTACACGGGATATTGTTGCTAAAACTCCACTTTTCCCTTCATGACATAAATCGTTTTATCCCTATTTCATTGTTTCATGTACTAATTGTGTAGTTTAGCTTAGGAATAAGCATGCCTAGCTGTTTTACTTGAGTTTCTCCTAAATTTCTACTATTTGCACCATGCTTAGGCAGTTTTATCCATATTTGCCTGTGATCCTTCTTGAACAGTTTAAATAATCTGGATCCGGTATTCATTTGCATTTCATATTTAAATTGGGACTACGGACGAGATTCCGAGAGCTTTCCCCATGTACTGCATCGCATATTTAAATAGGGACTACAGACAAGATTCCGGCAGCTTTTCCCCTGTACTGCATTGCATATTTAAATTGGGACTACGGACTAGATTCCGGGAGATTTTCCCCTGTACTTCATTGCATATCTGCTACTGTGACATACGCAGTGCTGAGCCGAGGGCTCCCTTTTTACTATTTCTTTCAGCTTAGTGTTTCTACTATTTTTGCTTTAGCTTATCATATCTCTCTGTGAAATTTCAAATTGTTTTTACTATAAACATCCAGTAGAGCCTTAACCTGACCTCGTCAGTACATGACCTAGGTTAGGCTTGGAACTTACTGGGTACCAATTGTAGAGTACTCATGCCCTTCCTGCGCATGTTTTCCTTGTGCAGATCCAGGTACTAGCACCCAGTATCGTGGCTAGGAGTCGTTTTAGTAGTTGCCAGGAGACCGCGAGTTAATTCTGCCGTGTTCGCAGAATCTCACGAGTCCCCTTCTACTCTATTATAGGCGTAGAGGACTTACGTATTATTTTCTACTATTTCATTGTATAGAGCTACATTTAGTACAAAGCTTGTGACTGTCGTGACATTCCGGGTTTTGGGAAGTGAAATTATATATGCCGAGCGGCTGAATTATGTGTCTTCTTCTTCTTATTTTCTATTTCAATTATTATATTGCTTTTATTTCTCCGCAAGTTTTAGGCTTACCTAGTCGTAGAGACTAGGTGCAGTCACGATACCCAACAGAGGGAAATTTTGGTCGTGATGGCGAACACCCTGGATCCTCCGAGTTATCTCCACAACAAGCTCGTAACAAGTCACATCTCAACCTCTCGGCCTCAAGGGCATGGATACCAGAGTGAAAGCTCGTAACAAACCTCCGTATGCTCTTTTCATTAGTGGGGAGTATCATAAGTGCATGGCGAGACAACTCAGAGAATCTTGCCTCATAGTCGGTCACCGACATCTGACCATGCGGAAGCTGCTCGAACTGAAATCGCAACTCTTCACTTTAAGACGGAGGAATATATCTATCCATAAAGAAGCGGGTAAACTCGACCCAAGGGAGAACCTGCTGGCCAACCGAGAAGATAGGACTACCACCATCTACCGGGCATGACCTCCAGCTGAACGGTGGTAAAGTCCACCCCGTGGGACTTTAATATCCTCATGTTGTGCAGTTTGTCCCTGTAACGAGAATAAAGTCCTGGGGGTCCTCATGTCGCTCACCTCCAAAATAGGAGGATGTAGCCATGTCCATCTATCCAACAACTTCTGCCGCTCGTCGTCCGGAGCTTGTCTGGTCTCAGGTATAGCCGGTGCAACTGGTTGAGATCTACCCATGGGTAGTGCGCTCGAGGTCACATATACGGCAGCTGCATGCTCTGTAGCCTGAGCAGTAGGTGTTTGTACTCCCCCTCCTATCTGAGATGTGGTTGGGTCTGCTTGAAATAAACAGCGTGCGTCATAGTATCAATGACCCGCAACATGCGGCCCATGACCTATTTGAATCCTGGTGCATACATGAAACACACTAGGACCGGCTCCTTTGTAGGCCCCTCGCCTTGCTTCTCAATAATAGGATCCTCCACTGGATCCTCTGGTGGCACAATTGGAGCAAATCTAGGACGTCATTTTCCTCTACCACGAACTAGATCCCTCCCTCAGCCTCTGCCTCGGCCTATAGCAATAGGGGTATTAGCTCCTCCACAGTCGGGTACATCTTCCTTGCTCTTTCTCACAAGAATAAGGCAAAGATACTTATCACAACATCAACTGCACGATAGGAGATGAAGAAAGGGTAGTTTCCTAACACCCTATAGCCTCTTAAAGATAAGTACGGACGTCTCTGCACCGATCCACAAGACTCTATTAGGCATGCTCATGACTTGTGAGACCTACGTGAACCTAGTGCTCTAATACCATGTTATCACGACCCAATTTTCTCTATAGGCCATGATGGCGCCCAACGTCGCCGCTAGGCAAGACAACAGTGAACTCACCATGTATCTTTTTATACTTTCAAAGTAGTTGATTTTTATTTATTAAGTAAATGAGAAGTGAAAATTTTAATAAAGTAATGCGTAAACTGATGAAGGAGCAAATAGAGTGAAATAAATACTCAAAACAATAATGTGTCTACTAGCATGTTCCCAAGACCCGGTGTCATAAATGTACGAGAAACTAGTAGTATATACAAAACACATATGCTACTATCTGAAATAAGATATACAGAAAGTAAATACGAAAGAGAGATTGCGGGTAATGCAGAACAAACTTAGACAGCAGCTCAGCACTATGCTTTAGGGTATCGAGGGTGCACGCCTGAATGAATGCAAGATGCACCCGCCTGATATCCTGCACGATTAGTGCAGAAGTGTAGCATGAATACATAAATAATATGTACTTAGTAAGTATACAGTCTAACATCGAAGAAGTAGTGAAGAGGGGTCGACATCAACACTTACTATGGGCCAACAAATAAAAATAGAGAAATTCTTGACAAGCATGCAATATGTGAATAATAATAAATACACAATAGCAAGCACTGAATAAATGATTCTTTAACTGATAGTCAATTTAAAGATCTTGAACTAACACATACTAACTCCAACAATTTCAGGCTAATAAATTAAATTATACCCTCTCAAGTCATAAATATAATGTCAAGTGTAATCGGGCTCTAGGAATTTTCACACACGATATATGCTGAGACCATACGGCCCGATCCAGAATGATGTGTACTCTACCGAGGTTCGAGCGACACAAATCGTAGATGCATCTATTATACTGCCGAGGTGAACGACCCGCACACATAAGAGTTGCGTTATCATTTTGCCGAGGGGAAGGACCCGATCCCATAAGAATAGAGAAGTTTACCTCGCTCGCAAAAGTACTTGCGACGCGAGAGGACATGGATTTATCAGAGATACTAAGTATTCCTCAATTCTTCCAAAAATAAGAAATCTATGTCAAAAATTGAAACTTTATAATCCCGAGTCTCAACTCTGTTCAAGACAATTAATATGCATAATAAACACAATAATACAATTAAAGGTATGATGTGGATCTAAGTTTACCCGGACATCTCATGGAATATAGCTACGCATGGACTCTCGTCACCTAATGCATACATAGCTCCCCACACAAGTAACACACCACAAGATACAACTAAGGGGATAAAGTTCTCTCTTACAAGGTTACACAGGAGACTTACCTCATTCTCAATCTCACTTCCGGTCCACAAATCCGCTCTAAAGCCTCAGCTTGGTGCCAAACAATCCGAAACTAGCCAAATATATATAAAGGCAAAATAGGTAAAGACCGCCCATAAACTTGACACTTTTTAATGAGCGTACACCTTAACTATACGTGATTCTAATTATCCCCCTATGCTTACTTTTCGGATTTTATTACCCCCCTAACATGCCACATGGCAAAGGAACTTGGTACAAACGGCTGAGTGCGTGTGGGGGAGTATAGTTTTTGCCACATGAATTGAATATTTCCCTTTCCTGATCCTAGAACCATCCCCAACAGTAATAAAAGAATGTTCCCCCAAAAATGAAGACCCCAACGGTAGAAACCCCCTTCTCACCCCTATTTATTGGCTCCTTTTTAATTCTTCATCATTTTCTTTGTTCTCACATTCTTTGTCCATCCAAATTCCATCCCCCCCCCCCCCCCAANCCCACCCCCCCCCCCCCCAAGATTTTGGCTCTTATTGTTTTCCCAAATACAACCATTTTTTTACTTGGAAGAAAGAAGATGAATGTTTTTTGTAGATGTGGCAAGCCAGCTCCTTTAAAAGTTGTATGGATTACTCCAAATTCTGGACGATGATTCTTTAGATGTAGTATTTATCCAAGATAAATTGTTGTCGATTTTTTAAGTGGTATGACCCTCTATTTCTGGAGCAAGCAAACATTGTTATTTCTGGTTTGTTGATGAAGACTAACAAACTATCGAAGAGGGAAAGAAAGCTAAAGTTTCTATTATATTTCAGTTTACTTTTGAGTATGATTTTCCTCATGCACAAATAATGGTTATACGGTAGTATGTAATAGAAGTTAAGAAATATGATAGGTTGTTCGACACTGCTATCCACAAAAACAACCAATCACAATCACAACACTTTCTCAACATAGCTAGTAATTTGACAAAGAAAGTCATAATTTAACACCAATCAATAGAGTTAAACTATGTTGTCCATATACAACTACACATACACATGACAAACAAGTTCACAAAATAAAGTTTCGTACCACCATCAGTATCCATAAAAAATAGACACCCCGTGAATTCAACTAAACCAGTCACCCCACGAATTCAACAAAAAGGAAGTCTAGTATATCAAATACTACATCCAAAGAGTAAAGACATTCAAGTGGTCTTCTTGGAGGGATATTTCCCCATAACCTTAGATCTTATTTGTATTCCAGTGGATTGGGACCTTGTCTCGATTCTGCCATTGCAGCTTGGACTTGAAGTTGTCTTTGAGTCACAACTTCCTTCCCTTTCCACTTCAAACCTTTAGAAGTCTTATATCCAATATCGCTAGTAACATGGGTAGAATCAATTAAAGGGCAAGTTTAAACCTTTCTAGCTGTAGGCAAACCATGCTGATAACATTTAAACCAAAACATACAATTTAAAGTTAGACAATAACATCATAAAGTAAGTTAGACAATAAAATGTAAGGACCAAAAAAATAAAAACACTTACATTAATACTTGTAAAACCGAATTGTGCAACAAATACATCATATCCTTGAAGCCTAGGCCTCTTGTAGTTGCTTCTCCCCACCCCCCCCCCTCCCCCCCCACCCAGATTTTCCTCCAGTACTTGTAGATGAATTGTCAGATTCCTTTCTACCTCTCTTTTGTGAAGTTTTGTTGTTGATTGATGTGAGCAATTAGTAGTCTATTATATGAGAAAATTAGGAGTTAGATCTTAGATAACTAAGAAGTTAGTAATAAAGAAGAAGGTAGGAAGGTACCTCTTGATTAGTTGTTGTTCTTGATGGACAACTCCTCATATTATGAGTGCTTGATTTTCAAATGGAGCATGTCATAGTTATTCCCTTCTTTGATAATTATCCCGCCCTTTTTATTTCTCCAACTTCCTTTCGTCTATTTTTTCTTGGCCTTCCAGGCATATTTTGAATTGGAGGAGGTAATACCTTGGGTTACTACTTTCGGGCCACATTATCATGTTGGGAACTGGTTGTATGAAGTGTGAATATGCCTTCATGTAGGTCTCTTTCTTGTACCAGTGTACAATACTCTTTGAAGGATCAAGGCTCTTGAAGTGCATTGATGTTATAGCATGTGGACATGGGATGCCTTTCAGCTCCCAAGACCTGCAACTGTAGTAACTTGTTCTTAAATCTCTAATGAACTTCCATGGACCATCTTTGAGTTCAAATCCAGTATCTCCATTAAACATGAAGTCAACCCTCATTGATCTCTCAACATTAGCATTGAACACCATCATGGCCATTGGAGATACACCATCCTGCCAAGTTTCAGCAAATTCTCTTATCTTTGCTATCCTACTCAGAACTTTGGCCCTTATTTCCTATAGCATTGATATCATTGTCTTGTGTCTAGAGCCCAATATCCAAGCATTGAAGCTTTCACACATGTTATTGTTGTCACGACCCAAACTGATGGGCCGCGACGGGCACCTGGTACCTTACTCAACCGGGTACCAATAACGTATCATACTATCGTAGATAACTGAGCTGTAGGCTGCCATGAGATAAGTAGAATACAACGTGATATACCAACTTATACATAAGACATACGGGCCTCTAAGATCAAATATCCACTCGTATATTGAACATAGGCCAACAAGGCCATACAATATTTTACGTACATGACATCTGTCTACAAGTCTCTAAGAACACACAATTTTCATAAAGGTGGGGATAGATTCACGACATAAAGCAATACACGTCTAACTCATACTAACCAAACGAGCAACTCTGCAGCAAATGTAGCGCACCAACATCTTCCGCTGAGCTGATAGACTATTTGGAGGGCTCACGATCTGTCTATCGGGACCTGCGGGTATGAAATGAAGCTTCCCAAGGCAAAAGGGACGTCAGTACGAATAATGTACCGAGTATGTAGGCACATAACAGACATGGAAGAAATATAGAGTAAATGACTCAACCTGTAAGTCTGGATAACTATGTAAATCATGAAATAATTATAGTGTCATGCATATGAGTATGAATGTCATGTCGTGCATAGGTACATGTCTCATAACATCATCAGGCCTCTAAGGGCATCCCATCATATCATATCTTCCACTGTGGGTAAAATCATCAACGTATACCAGTTGATTAGGTAGTGGTGCGTATATAACGCCATAAAAATTTGTATCTCATATATATATATACGCGTATATAGCGTCATCTGGTCATGAGTCAATGTGCGTGTCTAAATGCATGAAATGCAAATAAAATACATTAATAAAATTTCGCGGTACGTCATAAGACCATTTTGACTCTGATTAATACCATGAAATAAACTTTACTAACTTACGTATTTTTGAGATCCGTGAACAGATGATAGAATAATATGACATATGGGAGGATAAGAATATACACATCTCTAGCATTTTTACGAATGGAGTAATTTATGGAAGTTGTGCCTTTTCCCGTTTCATTTATGTCGTATAGATCATGCCCAAAAGAAAAAAAGGATAGCCTTAACATACCTGGAGTAGGAAAAATTCCGTATGATATTCTCGGAAAAGGTTGCATCGTATTCCTTTAGAATCGTAAAATCTCACGTTGCCACGGTGCTAAGAAATCTTGTTGGAATTGTTTTGTTTCAAGATTAATATCCGTTCTTGTTGGAGTGTAATCTTCCGTTCTTGTTGGAGTGTAATTTTCTGTTCTTGTCATTGTTTGGAATTAGGAAGAAGCTTATAACCAATGAAGACCACAAATCAAACATTTAAGGTCTTGGTAGCTTGTACGTAAGTCACCTTACTTTGAATATGGTGCAAAGTTATTTAAATCAAATATGCAAATGACACTTAAATTCCGCCTTTCAATTTGTAACGTGAGTCATTTACTTTGAATATGGGGTTGCCACATCATGCTATTTACTACTTATCCAATTTATCCCAACTAAATATGTAATGTTTCGTTATCCGATAATTAACCAATTACCCGCATAAATAAGAATTGTCTCAACTTACTTAAAATACTACTTACTTCTAACACACATTATACACCTTACTATTATGGCCATGCGGTACTTGTATGGTACTAGTCCATAAATACCAGGTATTTTAGCTCGGCCCGAATTTTATCCCAACGTGCCAAACTTGGACGAAAATTTATTTTCTTTGACTTTCTTCCCTTCTCACCTTCACGAATTTACTCATCGCTTGTTTGAAATAGCATAATCCTTATAATCTCCTAATAATATTTTCCTTGGACTGATTTCAATTACATTACGATAAATTCAACGTACAATACTACAGGGTACAATATCATCGTAATTTAATACTTCAAAGCATAACATCATCATAATGTAGTATTGTGTGACGTAATGTCGACGTAATATTGTGGGGCGTAACATTATTCCCCCCTTTGGAACTTTCGCCCTCGAATGTTGACTGATTCTCTTATTATTTTCATAACTTATAGCTCTTGTAAATACCTTAATACTCTCCTTGCCATTTAGGCATTTGTTCTGTAAATAAATCCAAAGGCCAGGGCATTCCCCCCTTTAGGCCTCTTTCCCATGCCGTGACTTGTGATCGAATTCCTTCCAATCTCGTAATTGTTGCTACCTTCTATCATGCAGCCTCTATGATACTGGACTTGTAAGTGTGCCTAATGCGACTCTCCTCTTTTTTTCCTCCAGCTTTTAGTCAATCCTGAAGTTCTTCGCTTAGTATTTTGTCGAACTTACAAGTATTGCTATATCTTATTTCATAGACCTAGTTATCCATTCGTATGACTTCACTGCATCTGCGTAGGTCATACTACACCATAACTCTTACCTCGGTTTCTCGTTACTGAGGTCTGCTACTAAATCACAGGTTACTTGCATTGCTTATCCCATACGTATAAATCTATGTCCTATAATGCTTCCTCATTACTTGTTCATCTTAAGAATGACGTCCTAATATCACCTCACACTTTGTGACGTATGTCCATCTATTGTTGATTCACCTCAATATTGATCTACAATATACCACTCATAACTTGGAACCTCTTACGTAATCACTACGACTCATGTTGCATCGTGGAACATTTGAAGTGATTTTTCTAGTCCACCTAGGTGATATGATACTATACTTCCATAACCGTATTTCATAGCATTTCAATGTGACTCACCTTACGTGGCTATCTTAATCTTGTCCAATTCATGAAATCCCTTTCTTTTCTTCGTCAGACCATTACTCAATCTAAGGCCAAACGACATCCTTTATCTATCACAATCACACCCTCATTCTACTACCAGGGAAGCATTCCATCTCTTCTAAATGTTATTAGTCTTAGACTCCTTTGAGTTCATTCAGGGTATAGTGAGCTTTGTATAACTTAGAGAAACCATATGCTCTGCTTGTTTTATGGGCTAATCCTTAGGCCTTATCCATTTTATTATAGCTTGCGACCTACACATCTCTTTTTATATTACTTGCAAGCTTTCTACTTGCTTGCATCATAGATTTCCTTATGTCATTTTGGGAACGTCAAGCGAGACATCACTTCGTCTCTAACTCTTCTTTATTCTCTTAGTCAGGATTTTCGATACCTAGACCGTAGGCTGGAAGATATGCTACTAACGACACTGCTATCATTCCTGGATACTGAATCTCCGCGCTTCTAGCCTTTTATCCGCAGTATGGACTATTCATAGCCTTCTGCATTTGAGTATCTTGTACGTTGTTCACCTTTTCCTTACTTACCTTAAAATATTGCCTCTCATTCTTCTATCTCTTTCATAACCTCCCTTCCACATAAGTATGATTCATAGCCATAACTTGAAGCTCTTATTATAACACTGTGCATACACAACCCGGTGGGAGCTTCGTACTGACTTCTTATGAGGCCAGTACTTTTCTGAATGGCTTATCGTAGGGTTGTTATAGAATATGGATATTGTACTTCCTCTCTTGTACCTCTGATATTAAGAGTGATCCTGCAATGTTCTCAATCACGATTTCTACAATTTTTGGGTCCAATAAATCGGATTCCTGATTTAATTCGTTGATGTAACTCTTTAGTTTCCTCCCTCCTTTGATCGGCCTTTATGTTGGCTTAAAGTATCTTCCAATTTGCGGCTCATGGTATTAGTTATTACTTTAGCCGTCCATGGACGCTATGGAATATCCATGATACAATCTTCTAACAATTCATTCCTTTGTCTATAACCCGGGCTCAATTCTTTCTTTTAACTTATACCGAAATCTTCTACCATTGTATGATTGTCAACATATATTCTGCATGGATAATACTCCGAACTCTTAAGTACGTTCATAACGTAACCAACTCTGGATCATTGATCGAATGATTCTTTTGTTCCTTCTCAGCTTTCTTTAAACGTAAGTCACTACCTTTCCTAGTCTTTATTCCCCCTTGTTGGGTGCATACTTAGCTTATCTTAGCTCTCACACATGCCAAAATTTTCGTACAACTCATACGATCTTCGAATGTTGCTTTTGATTTTACTTCCTGTTCACTAGCCAAGGTAGGTTCCTCTTTCTTATGGAGGATGTAAAATGTTGTTGTGAAACTGTTGTTACAAGATCATTTCCTCTTTAAGTCACAGTGCTTAGGTTGAACCTCCTTCCGTATTTCCTCATCTAGTCCTTCACTGTAGTACTTAAGGAGGACCCTCTGACTCTTGTAAGGCTACGAGCTTATTACATCATATACCCAATAAAAATTTTGATGTCCTTCCTCGCCTACAATTATCTGTAGTTACTTACCTCCACAACCTGGTGCTTGTAGGGTTGCTTCTAAACTGATATTTTGACTGTCTTCCTAGTGGCACTCTCTGTTATTCCCGTATCATTCGTATGGTACCTTTAAATACCCCGACTCCTATTTGAATATATCTCAAGTATTATGATGACATTACTGCAAGGGTGAATTCTCCCTGTTAGGGTTCACCATATTTATCTTGCATGGTCTGCTGATTTGTTTGCAATCTCTTGTCTAGTAATGACTAGCCTCTTTCTGAATCAACTACTAACTACTGGTCGCCCATTCTCAAATCCATATTTAATCTCTCTTGGGTTATTTCTTTTGTCTGACTTACCTCTTGCACTTGCTCCTTATTTATAAGTAACCTTCCGGGCACGAACCCTTACTTCCTTTTTCTGACGTCGTGCTTACATAATGTTCTGGAATCATAGAATATCTGTAACATTTGAATAAGTGCAATCTCATCCCTTTCTCATTCTTATCGCATCCTTCCTTTATCGTTCAATAATTACTAGATCCACTTAATTCTAACTTACTGCCACATCATTCCATATTCCCCCTTCTTGGGGAGTACTAAGAGTTGGAGCTACGATGACCTATTTACAAATAATTTTCCTCTTCATCTTTGGCGTCCTTTCACATCATCAATGACCCTTACTCACTTTACGATAGTTATTATGTACCAAGGATAGTAAAATTCCTCACTCGCGATGGTGACACTTAGTGTAACTGGCACATACATCCCCTTAAGCTTAACTTTGTTTATATTGCTTGCATTAGGGAAGCGTCTCCCTAAATGACATTTTTATTACTCTGGGGTCTAACTTTTCCTTCTATTAATCACGTTAGAGTCGGGAACTTATTTCTCGAAATGAGTATATGACTTTATCCTATACTCTTTTGTTATTTTAAGGCATGTCACCTCTGGTCTTTTCCTTCTATTGACTGTAGACTCTGTAATACTGTCATCTTTTCGATCTACCATTGTCATCCATGTATCATATCTTACTCATAATGCTTCATCAACTCTTTTCTTTTTTCCTGCTAACATTTATGTTTATCACTTTATTCTGAAAACTTCAACAAGATATTCTTTTGCTTTTAGCTCCCCTTTGCCCTATCCACTGGCTCTTCCGGTTGCGTAACATTATTTCTCTACTAGGGATGGGAATCATACTAAGATAATATTTATCCTTTCCAAGTTTCCAGTACCTATCTTTGTAGCACTCATATCGAGCTGTACTTTTTTAGAGTGCACCATCTAGGTGTCTGACAAGGAGATCCATTAACACCTTTGTAATATCCTTCGGAAATATCAACTAATACAAACAATCCATTTACCATTTTGGGTTACCCTAACCCCAGCTGAATCCTAATATCTTGTCATTTTCTTAAACTACACATGTTATCCCCCAATAGGGTATAACTGAGATAGGTGTGGCCAATTCTACATGCATTTGTTACTATTGAAGGTAAGTCACAATGCTTATACTTTTCTGTCGAAGTTGAAAATACCGATAATCTTCATTAACTGGGTACCTCGTACCCTTCTCATCTTGCTCTTTTTACTTGTTAAAGATTGTATCTATCTTCAGAATCTCTTACTGCCTTTCACCATAGAGGTGGATAGATATTCTTGCCTTAAGGCTCCTTATCAAGAAGCTTACACGTAAGGTACACACATGTTATGATGAAGACCTCACATTTATCCATCATAGAAATGATGCAAACTTGAGCTCCTCTAATTCAACACTTCCACAACTATACCTCTTATCTATCATCTTTCTGAACGTATGCATTGACTTATTACGAATAAAATAGAAGTTCGGAATTAGAATTTTTATAAATGAGCTCTACCACACGGTCTAGAGTAAGAAGAAAGAGTGACAGTCCTAAATGCCCCGTAGCCTCCTGCTTATAAGTGTGGTGCACGACACACCCATAAACAAGATTCTACTAGGCACGACTAGTAGACTCCCTAGGACAGAACGGCTCTGATACCACTTTTGTCACGACCCAAATCGATGGGACACGACGGGCACCTAGTACCTTACTCAACCGAGTACAAACATAACGTATCATACTATCATACATAACTGAGTCGGTAGGCTATCATAAGTAGAATACAGCGTGAGATACCAACTTATACATAAGACATGCGAGCCTATAAGACCAAATATCCACTCATATATTGAACATAGGCTGACAAGGCCATACAATCTTTTACGTACATCACATCTGTCTACAAGTCTCTAAGAATACATAATTTTCATAAATGTGGGGACAGAGTCCGGACATAAAGCAATACACGTCTACCTCATACTAACCAAACGAGCAACTCTGAAGCAAATGGAGCGCACCAACATCTTGCGATGAGCTGATAGCCTACTTGGAGGGCTCTCGATCAGTCTATCAGGACCTGCGGGCATGAAACGAAGCGTCCCCAGGGAAAACGGACGTTAGTACGTGTGATGACCCAAGGGGTCATTTTAAGAATTTAGACCCAATTCTAGGCTTATTAGCCATAAAAATACTAATTTTAAATACCTCAATTTGTGTGCGTAGTCCGAGCGTGAAACTGGAAAGCTTCTAGAGTTAAAATTTGATTATAGTAGACTTTGGTCAACATTTTTAGCAAGCGAACCCGGATCTGTGTTCCGACAATCCCGGGAGGTCCGCAGTAAAATATGGGATTTGGGCGTATGCCCGGAAATGAATTTCGATGTCCCAAGCCTTAGAAATCAATTTTTAAAAGAAATTATTTTGCTGAATTATTAATGAAATAAAAAAAATAATTAATGTTTGAAACCATTGGTATCGGGCCCGTATTTTGGTTTCGGAGCCAGGTACAGTTTTTTTATAGTATTTGAATACTATTTGTAAAATTTGGTGAGAATCGGAGTTTATTTGACGTAATTCAGACGCCCGGTTGATAAATAGTGAACTTTAAGTGTTCCTGAGAAAAATAATGAGTTTTGAGGTTTAATTCATAGTTTTACATGTTATTTTTATGATTTGATCGCATGAGAAAGTCCGTATGATATTTTTAAACTTGAGTGCATGTTTGGTTTAGAGCCCCGAGGGCTCGGGTGAGTTTCAAATAGGTTTGGGTTGTGTTGCGCTCGTTATTTCTTATGCTTCGACGTCGCTTCTTCAAGCATAAATGATATCATATTGAACAAATGAGCTCCGATTTCTTTTTTGAATGAAGTATTAGATCTGTATCGTAATTACGGACCCGTAACAAAAATAATCGTCGAATTTAGACATCGTATGAGGATTTTATGGCATTTTACTATGGTTGCCAGATTATTCAGGTTAATTACGAAATTGCCACTGACGCGTATTAAAAATCTGCATTATTTGCAAATATTAAAATCTACATATCTCCTTCATTATAAGGTCAAATTGAGTGATTCAAAAGCCTAATTTGATTAGAAGTTCACAAGGAATCCATTGGAGACATAAAAATCGAGTTTCACGATCGTTTGGCATGAGTAACGAGACAGAATAGCTGGCAGAAAAATATATATAAAACAGGCAGACTTCTTCTTCAAGTTTTCGAACCCCACAGCCTTAGGAACAAATTTTTTCACCAAATATCATCCCAAGTCATAGGTAATCAATTCTAAACTTCACTCTTTCAATTACTCATTGTTTTTCATCACTTTTAAATAAAAAACTAAGAATTTTCATAGTAAAAATTGAGGGTTTGGGTAGAATTAGGGAATTTTTTAAAAATTGAATCTTTACCTCGAATTGAGGTCGGATTTAGAAACTAATTGTATATTTGGGTTCGTGGGTGAATGGGTAAACATAATTTTGTCTAAACCTCGAGTTTAGACAAAGCGAGCCCGGGGTCGGTTTTTCACTTTTTTTGAGAAAACTTAGGAAAAATTATAATTTTCAATAAAGTTAGTTCCTTTATCCTAATTAATGATATTGATTTAATTATGATTAGATTCGAGCAAGTTAGAGCAAGATTTTAAAGGAAAAGTTGTAATTGAGCAGTGAGTGGCCTGCGAAATTGAGGTAAGTGTTTGGTCTAACTTTGACTTGAGGGAATAGGAATTCTCACTTGTTTGCTATGTGAAATGCATGGGCGTGGTGTATAAGTGAGGTGACGAGTATCTATGCACCACCCAATTTTCCTGAAAAACATGATTCCTTTCCCGTTCCCAACTTAATTGATGCTTGCCTTGATTGTTCTTTATTCATTATTGTTCTATGACTAGTTGGCTTTGTTATTTTGTTGTTAAATATTACTGTGGTTATTTTGGAAAGAGTATTCGTTTTTTATTTGGTTCCCTTGTGGTACAAATTGATTGAGTAGTTTCGCATTGTTTTTACGATATATATATATATATATATATATATATATGTTCCTGTTGGTTTCATTTTTGATAATATTGAGGAAGTTATGAGAATTGCAGTTTAACTGTTTTATGATTGTTGAGGTTTACGTGGTTGTTTAGTTTCAATTGATTGTTGCCAATTATTGTGGCAAGTGTATTTGTCACAAACCCAAACCCTAACAGGCCGTCATGGCGCCTATCGTGTAACTAGGCTAGCCAACAATCACTACTACGCATTGGTTCTTTTATAATAGATCACAATACAATGATAAGCAGCAAGCATAGCAATAAAGTAAATTATTTAAATCTTAACGCCCCAATAAGTCTAAACAAAACCTAAGCAAAACCTCCCAAGTCTGGAGTCAATAGTCATGAGCATCTAAGAATAAATAAATCTAACTTTGCTAAAACTATAATATATGTCTCTGAATCAAATGCTAAAACTAAATAAGGGAAGTGGAGAAGTTGTGGACGCTGGATAGCTACCTCAAAAATCCCGTAACAACTACTAACGAACTGAGACAGCTACTGCTCCAAACCGTCACCTGAATCTGTGCACAGAGGCACGGGGAGTCTTTATGAGTACGCCAACTCAGTAGTAATAACAATAAATCAAAGTTTGAGAATTATAAAACACACAGTACAAATACACCAAATCACAAAAAAAAAAAGCAGTAAATCACCAAGTCACCATAAAGTATTCATTAAGTACACAAGTTCGAAAACCAATTTCCAGAAATCTTTTGAAACAAGTATAATTTCAACATATATCTAGGTAAAACTCTCAATAAAAACCAGTTTGGAAATGAAGTAAATCATAGTTTGAAAACTGAGTAAAAATCTTCATAAAACTGCCCCTCGGGCCATAATCATTTCTCGTAATAATATCTTTCAGTATTAGCCCATCAATCAACCTCACAATCACTCTGCCCATCAGGCAACCTCACAATCACTCTTCCCATCAGGCAACCTCACAATCACTCTTCCCATCAGGCAACCTCACAATCACTTAGCATAAGCCCCGCGGACATCACTCATTAGGTACTTTTGCTCACTGGGGGTGTGTACAGACTCCGGAGGGGCTCCTACAACCCAAGCGCTATAATAAGCCACAGCACGGTATAAATCACACACAATATAGGCCCGCATCCTCACTCATATCATATCATCTTCACAATATATGCCAGCACCCTCACTCAGTCAGACACTCTCAATTTTCCCTTAGGCTATGAACATACCGGGTTCTTTACCCAAAACAGTGTTTCATTTTTCAATAAATAGTATCCAAATACTCTGAGTGTCAAAACAATTTCACAGAAAAGATTGAGTGAAAAATCATAACATATCAGTGAGGAAAATATAGTAAACACGGCCCCCAAGGGGTAAACAGGTCGTCACTAGGCCCCAAACATGGCTTACAACCCAAATCATATCATAATATAATAATATTAATTAAGCATAGGCTTAAAAGTCGATTTTGCAACTCAATAGTCGCCTAAGTAAGGAGTATATCTCCAAAGTTTCAACCTTTGCATTCCAAAACCCGTGAAAGGGTGCATAGTCCGGGGTTTCATACCCTCAAGACAGGATTTAAAGACATTACTTACCTCAAACTAGCCCGAAACTACTTCGCAATGCGTTTGCCTTGCGAATCAACTTCCAAATGCTCCAAATCTACCAAGTTCATATTTTTATCATCAAATTATGCTCAAGGAATAAATTGCAGTTCAAAAATATCGAATTTAGCTCAAAAATCCGTATTCGGTCAAAACCCGACCCCCGGTACCACGTCCCGAAACTCAAATATTTTTATACCAACATGTTTTTCGTTCTCTCACGAGTCCGTACATATAAATAACACCAAAATCGGAGTTCGTTTGACCCTTCAAATCAACCCCTAAAGGTCTCATAATCTCAAGCCCTAAACCCACCTTTTCTACTGATTTCCATGAATTTAATACTGAGGCTATGTTCTATATACATCCATAATTGAGTTTTAATGATCACAATACTTTCCTCTATGAAGAACACTGATTTCCCTCTTCAAAAATCGACTCAAGAGCTCTTTTTCCGTACAAAATGGTGTAAAAAGGGTTTAAGTCGCGGAAGGGTTTAGTTAAATATGCCAACTTATTTTGCTCTCCGTGATCGCGGTCAACGCCCCGCGGTCGCACATTGTTCCTCACCTTGAGCTCCGCAATAGCAGACAAAGGCACGCGATCGCGCAGTGCTGACCTCCCACGCGCGCCAATTTCCTCTATGCGATCGCGCAAACAGACCTGCGACCGCACTGCCTACTCCCTCTATGCTCTGCGATCGCACAGAACAAACTTCACCTTCCCCAATTTACTCTCCGCGATCGCATTACTTCCCCCACGATCGCAGTGAAGGAAATTGTTGTGCACAAAAACCAGAAAACCAATTATGTACTCAAGTCCAAATGAGTCTGTTAGTTACCCGAAATCAATCCCGAGCCCCTCGGGACCCCAACCAACTATACCAAAACGTCACATATGATCATTCAAACTTAGTTGCACTCTCAAAACACTAAAATTAACATCAAAACACCAAATTCACCTCGGATTCAAGCCTAAGAACTTTGAAATTTCTAAAATCCACCAACGATGCCGAAACTATCCAAAACACATCTGATTGACTTGAGATGTTTCACACATATCCAAAATGACATTATGAACCTGTTCTAACTGTCGGAATTCCATTCCAATCCTGATAGCCTATTATCCACTGCGGACCGGAAATCACAAAAAACTAACTTTCGTCAATTCAAGCCTAATTCTACACAGGACATCACAAAATTATTCTGAACACACTCCTAAATCCCAAATCACCTAACGAATCTATTCGAGCCATAAAATCCGCATTCCGAGGTCATTTACCAATAAGTCAAGTCTTAACTTTTCCCATTTTAAGGCTATTTTTAAAGACTAAGTGACTAATTTCTCATTTTAACCATTCCAATTTCAAGCCTACAAACTCTAAAACATCAATAACAGTATAACCAACCTATGAAAAGTCAATTACAGTAATTGTTAATGCAAGTTCTACGTAACGACCGACCGGGTCGTTACAGTATTAAAAATGTTGGTTGTTCTCTTGATTTTATCATGGTACTTAAAGACTGAGCTGGGATGACAGCGTTACGGTGTTTACATATATTCTGGTTGGTTTTATTGTGAAATGATATCTAAATAAGGTTTACTCTGCGTAGAAGTCACGGTTGTGGATTGTGGGGTGCTCCAAAGGGAGTACAGTGGTTGACAAGCTTCTAGACTATATGGTTCGTGCCAAGAATTATCTGTGTAGAACTTTACATTTGGGGTCATTGTGCATCAATAAGGATAAGA
Organism: Nicotiana undulata; assembly: GCA_005239495.1. NCBI lineage: Eukaryota > Viridiplantae > Streptophyta > Magnoliopsida > Solanales > Solanaceae > Nicotiana > Nicotiana undulata. The sequence continues at coordinate 27,803 of ML271032.1, forward strand.
GTTACTCCAAGGAATAACAATGGGTACATGAATAAGTCGGGTAGCTCAGCGGCGTTGAGTCAACATGGTAAAAGAAGAAATTAGCCGCCGGTGGTTGAGGCAAGCCTACAAAGAGGATGACCAGTCATTGCAACACCAACTATTTGACTCAGTTCTCATAATGCTTTTGAAATAGTTCGTTTCTCGAACTTTCCATTTTGCGTGGCGCTTAGGGTTTGGACGGTTGCGTCAGGTCACCATGACGGTGTCGGAATATGCCATCAAGTTCGGTAAGTTAGCCGTCATACTCCTACTTTGGTTTATCTAGCCAGTGAGAAAGTACACAGACTCATTAAAGGACTAAATTATAAATGTAAACTCTTGTGTGACTTAGGGCAAGTCGATACTTTATTTCGGCGAGTGATAGAAACTGTCCTAGACTTGGGAGAGTCATATTTCATCAGTGCACTCATTCTACGTTCCCCATTGCATTTATAATTAACTTACGTGACCAGTTAGGGATAAATGAGTCGGAATGTCGAAAGTGGAGGTCAGATTCCTAAAGGTGGAGACCCAGCCTGCTGATAAATTTTCTATGGTATGGTTGAGGTCGTTACATTAAATGGTGTCATTACAAGAACAATCTCTAATTAGTATAAAGTGATGATTTCCTGAACTTAATATGGTTATGCGTATCCTTTAAAATTTCTTCTAATATGCTCTTCTCGGGTGAACTTCGTAACTCATAAATCTACTTTTGTGAATACTTGTATTGAGAAATCCTATGGAAATAACTGCGTCTAGCATCACGTGTTGTAATTTTGTTTAACGGTAAATATTTAAAGGAAGGAAATGGAATGTTTTCGATTGGCACGATACACATGTTGCTTGTGATTCAGAATTGAGGACGAGATCCTCTCATTGTAATATGATTTGAGATGTTTAAATCGGGCTACGAGTCGCGGTGGTGATGGAAAATTCTTGTGTTTAAAGTCTCCCTTGTGAATTAAGACTTTACTATAGTACTGGTAGGGAGTCATGCATGTTAGGCTTATTCAACAATTTATGTATAAAATAATGATAATTGTCATAATAATAAATGAATAAATAATAATAATAAAAGTAATACTAATAATAATTAAATAAATAAATAAAAACTAAACTAATTAATTAACTGTGTATAATTTGCCAAATCTGTGTAAGAATTATTGAGCTTTGACCTGCGAGGTATGTGCCTCCCATGTGGCGTTAAATGAGACACGTTAAATCGGGTATAAAATTATGAGGTCTTCAGGAATCGCATCTCGTTATCAGTATTGTGAGGGTTTGAAAGGAGATTATTGTTAACGTGAAACTGTTTGATGATTATGTAAGTGACTATGAACAACTATTAAGAGCATATTGAGCCAAAAGGATGTTCCATTCAAATGGTCAGGCGAGTGTGGGTTGAACTTTTAGAAACCTAAGATTTGCCTTGACTTCAGCACCAATGTTGGTATTACCATCAGCTTCAGGTTCCTTCACGGTGCATTGTGATGCTTCCCGAGTTGGACTTGGAATGGTATTAATGCAGGATGGCAGAGTGATTGCGTATGCGTCTCGTCAGTTGAAAGTCCATGAGAAGAATTACCATGTTCATGACTTAGAGTTGGCAGCCATTGTTCATGCATTGAAAATTTGGAGGCACTATCTTTATGGCGTGTCGTGTGAGGTTTTTAATGACCATCGCAGTCTACAGTACTTATTCAAGCAGAAGGATCTAAATTTGAGGCAGCGGAGATGGTTAGAGTTACAAAAAGATTATGATCTCACCATATTGTATCACCCGGGGAAAGCCAATGTGGTGGCCGATGCATCGAGTAGAAATGCGGTGAGTATGGGCAGCTTTGCGTATATTCTAGTTGGTGAGAGACCATTGGCTTCAGACATCCATAAGTTGGCTAATCAGTTCGTGAGGTTGGAAATTTTGCCCAACAGTGTTCTAGCTTGTACAGTCGCTCGGTCTCCTCTAATTGAAAGTATCCGGGAGAGACAAGATGATGACCCACCTTTAGCGGTCCTTAGGGACACAGTTCGACACGGTGATGCCAAGCAGGTTACAATTGGAGGTGATGGTGTTTTGAGGATGGAGGGTCGTTTATGTGTGCCTAATGTTGATGGCCTTCGTGAGTTGATCCTTGAGGAGGCTCACAGTTCTAAGTATTCTATTCACCCAGGGGCAGCTAAAATGTACCAAGATTTGAGGCAGTATTATTGGTGGAGAAGGATGAAAAAAGACATTGTGGCGTATGTGGCTCGTTGTTTAAATTGTCAGCATGTAAAGTATGAGCATCAGAGACCTAGTGGTTTGCTTCAACAGATAGAGATTCCTGAGTGGAAGGGGGAGCGTATCACTATGTAATTCGTTGTTGAACTCCCACGGACTCAGAGGAAATTTGACGCGGTTTGGGTTATTGTGGATAGGCTGACTAAATCAGCACATTTCATTCATGTGGCAAGTACTTATACTTCAGAGCGGTTGGCTGAGTTATATATTCGGTAGATAGTTCGCCTTCATAGTGTGCCCATGTCTATTATTTCTGATCGGGGTACGCAGTTTACTTCGCACTTTCGGAGAGCAGTTCACCTTGAGTTGGGTACCCCAGTAGAGTTAAGTACAACATTTCACCCTCAGACTGACGGGCAGTCCGAGCATACTATTCAGATATTGGAGGATATACTCCACGCTTGTATTTTTTACTTTGGAGGTTCAAGGGATCAGTTCTTGCTGTTAGCGGAGTTTGCTTATAATAATAGTTATCAGTCGAGCATTCAGATGGATCCTTATGAGACGTGATATGGTAGACGATGCAGATCGCTAGTTGGATGGTTTGAGCCGGGAGAGGCTCGGTTATTGGGTACAGACTTAGTTCAGGAGGCCTTACGTAAGGTCAAGATTATACAGGAGAGACTTCGTGCACCTCAGTCTAGGCAAAAGAGTTATGCCGATCGTAAGGTTCGTGATGTGGCATTCATGGTTAGAGAGAGAGTATTGCTTTGTGTGTTGCCCATGAAGGGTGTTATGAGATTTGGGAAGAAGGGTAAGTTGAGCCCAAGGTATATCAGGCCGTTTGAGATTCTTGATAAAGTAGGAGAGGTAGCTTATAGACTTGCGTTGCCTCCAGGGTTATCCTCAGTTCATTTGGTATTCCATGTATCTATGCTCCGGAAATATCATGGGGACCCGTTCCACGTATTAGTTTTCGGCTCTGTCCAATTGGACAAAGACTTGACTTATGAGGAGGAGCTGGTAGCCATTTTAGACAGTCAGGTTCGTCAGTTGAGGTCTAAGAGTTATCCTTCAATTCAAGTGCAGTGGATAGGCCAGCCCGTTGAGGCAACTACTTGGGAGTCCGAGTCGGACATGCAGAGTAAATATCACACTTATTTGCAAATTCAGGTAATCTTGTATGTCCGTTCGAGGGCGAACGTTTATTTTAGAGGTGGAGATTGTGATGACCCAAGGGGCCATTTTAAGAATTTAGACCCAATTCTAGGCTTATTAGCCATAAAAATACTAATTTTAAATACCTCGATTTGCGTGCACAATCCGGACGTGAAACGGAAAAGCTTTTATGTTAAAATATGAGAAATGGTAATTTCTAGAGTTAAAATTTGATTATAGTTGACTTTGGTCAACATTTAGAGCAAACAGACCCGGATCTGTATTCCGACGATCCCGGGAGGTTCGCAGTAAAATAGGGGATTTGGGAGTATGCCCGAAAATGAATTCCGAGCTCCCAAGCCTTAGAAATCAATTTTTGAAAGAAATTGTTCTGTCGAATTATTAATGAAATAAAAAAAGAATTAATGTTTGAAACCATTGGTATCATGCTGTATTTTTGTTCCGGATTTGGATACATATTTGTTATAGTATTTGTATACTATCTGTAAAATTTGGTGAGAATCGGAGTTTATTTGACGTGATTCGGACGTCTGGTTGATAAATAGTGAACTTTAAGTGTTTTGAGAAAAATAATGAGTTTTGAGGTATAATTCTTTTAGACTTGCGTGCATGTTTGGTTTAGAGCGCCGAGGGCTCGGGTGAGTTTCAAATAGATTTGGGTTATGTTGCGCTCGTTCTTTCTTATGCTTCGACGTCGTTTTTCAAGCATAAATAATATCATATTGAACAAATGAGCTCCGATTTCTGATTTGAATGAAGTATTAGATCTATATCGTAATTACGGACCCATAACAAAAAAAATATCGAATTTGGATATCGTATGAGGATTTTATGGGCATTTGTTTACTAAGGTTGCCAGATTTTTCAGGTTAATTACGAAATTGCCATTGACGCGTATTAAAAATCTACACTATTAGCAAATATTAAAACTTACATATCTTCTTCATTATAAGGTCAAATTTAGTGATTCAAAATTCTAATTTGATTAGAATTTCACAAGGAATCCATTGGAGACATAAAAATTGAGTTTCAAGATCGTTTGACACGAGAAACGAGACAGAATAGTTGGTAGAAAAATATATATAAAACGGGCAGACTTCTTCTTCTTCAAATTTTCGAACCCCACAGCCCTTCATCCCCAAGTCATAGGTAATCAATTCGAAACTTTACTCTTTCAATTACCCATTATTTTTCATCACTTTTAAATAAAAAACTAAGAATTTTCATAGCAAAAATTGAGGGTTTGGGTAGATTAGGGAATTTTGTAAAAATCGAATCTTTACCTCAAATTGAGGTCGGATTTCGAAACTAATTGTACGTTTGGGTTCGTGGGTGAATGGATAAATGTAATTTTGTCCGAACCCCGAGTTTAGACAAACTGGGCTTGGGGGCGAGTTTTTACTTTTTTGAGAAAACTTAGAAAAAATTATAATTTTCAATAAAGTTAGTTCCATTAGCCTTAATTAATGATATTGAGTTAATTATGATTAGATTCGAGCTAGTAATAGCAAGATTATAAAGGAAAAGTTGTATATGAGCAGCGTTACGGTGTTTACACATATTCTGGTTGGTTTTATTGTAAAATGATATTGGTTGAAGCTTACGAGCTATACTGTTTTCATTTTGAAATTGGGAAATTAAGGATTGTGAAAGGCTTGGCCTGAATTGTGAAATATATGAATAAATTGATATGATATTTCTGGTGGGAGTGGGTTGCACGTCGCAACAAAGAGTAATAAGGGTGGACAGGTGGGATCCGGTTGCACGCCGCAACAGGAGTAATAAGGGTGATATTTTTAGGGAGGAGCAATAGGGGTGGACAGGTGAGAGCGGGTTGAACGCCGCAATAAGGAGCGATAAAGGAGGACATTTATATTTTTTAACTGATTTTCAAAGAAAAACAAAGATTTGAAAACTTACTATTTTATATTACTATTTTTCATATTTTGGCACTACTTTTATTTAAAGTTAAAGTTTGAAAATTTGAAAACTTATTTGAGAATTGGTTATGGCTGAGGCCTGGAAAAGGCAGTTGAGTTATTTCATTGTTGTTACAGTACTTAATTATTTGTTTAGATTTCCTTCTTGCTTTATATTTATTGTCTCGATTATATTTTCTTGTTCGTGTAGAATTGTTTTATTGCGTTATTGTATATATTATTGTCACAGGTTATATGTTGTTTGTCACGACCCAAAACCTATGGGTTGTGATGGCGCCGGACACCACTGTCAGGCAAGCCGACCCCTTAATTAGTTGGAACACTTTCATGTTTAACATTTTAGAATCGAAGCCTCTTCTTGCATTTATCATTATTAAATAAATAAATTTCGTAATTTAAATACGGCAAGAACCAACTTAATACCAAAAAAAATACCAAGACATCCCCAGAACTCGGTGTCACAAGTCCATGAGCAATTTCTAAGAATTTATACAATTATACAACGCTTGTCCGAAAAACAAATTGGACAAAGGCAATAAATATAAAATGTAAGTACATAGAAGGGAGACTCCAGCAGCTGTGGAACGCCTCTGGATGACTGCAGCCCGTATAATTCCCCAAACCGATCATTGTACTATAGAGGTACCTGTGCAACAAAATGCACAGAAAGTGTAGTATGAGTACATATACATATAAGTACCCAGTGAGTATCCCGTCTAAACTCGAAGGAGTAGTGACGAGAGGTCGACTAGATACTCACTAAGGTCCAACAAGATAATATATGATGAGATATGGCTAAAGAAATAGGCATGTGAAGCAGAAATCAACAAGTACACAAGCAAATAATGTAATCCAAGTAACAACTGAAAATGAACTGCAAGTGCCAAATCCTCCGTTTACACAATACTTGTCAATCCCACTATAAGTGACTCAGACTCAAGTGATAATACAATACTAGAACAAGACAACCGGCCAGAGTCATAAGGGTAGTCATAAAGACTGAGGTCATAAGCTAACCCACGATGGAGAATCATACTTGCGACTCACGTGCTGACTCAATAGTAATAAGCTGACCCACGATCGCGCATCATGCCTGCGACTCGTGTGCTGACTCGATAATAATAATATATAAGCTGACTCGATAACAAGTGCATATACATATATAGGTATATATGTGCACCGACTCAACAGGACCGTGCCAATACCACTGTAGCCTACTGGGATTGAAATCATAATATTTCACCTTTCCATGTCATCTCAACAACAATCACAACTTACAATACATACAAGGTACAAATAAGGCACATAGAGGCATGCTCGTGAGTCCTAAAGCTACCCGACATAGCAAAATAGTCGCCACGTACGGACTCTCGTCACTCTGTACGTACGTGGCCCCCACAACATGTATACATAACAAATAAGGAAGCTATGGGGACATTTCCCCCTTACAAGGTTGGAAAGTAGACTCACCTCACTAAGAAGTTCCATAATCGGCTTCCAAGCCCTCCCGACGACTCCAATCGATGCACCACGCTCCAAAACTACCCAAATGATGATAAACCAATGAAAATATACTCAAATATTTGCTAAAATTCAGATTATATAATTGCCCAACTCCGCTCAGTGAATTGACTAAAATACCCTCGGGCCCACGTGCCCCATTTCCAAAAGTTTCGCGAAGGTAAACTCTACACATTGCATTACTAGCTCAAATACACAATTTACTCCTAATTCCATGCTCAAATTCGTGGTAAAATCCAATTTATCAAGTTTTCTAGGTTTTTTCCAAAACCCCAATTTTCCCAAAATTTCATGTTCAATCCATGTAATAATGTTGTATTTAACTTAGAAACATGTAGGAGTTAATTACCTTGTGATTCATGACGAAAATCCTCTCTTGAAGCTCCTCCAAAATCGCCCAAACCAAAGAGGAAGTGAATAAATGACCAACAAATCTCGGATTTAAAACATTCTACCCAGGTCGTTTTCCGCACCTGCGATCCAACGACCGCACCTGCGATTGCGCAAGTGCGACCAAATCTCCGCACATGCGGCTCTCCTCAGCTTGAGCGAAGTCCGCACCTGCGACCCATAACCCGCACCTGCGACCTCGCAGGTGCAGAAATACCATCGCACCTGCACTCCCAGCCGGACCCCCAATTCTTCGCACCTGCGGTGTCCAAGCCGCACCTGCGGCTCTGCACCTGCGGAAATTCCATCGCAGGTGCGATCGCACCAGATGACAGCAACTTCAGCTCTTTTTAATCTTCAACTTTCGATCCGTTAACCACCCGAGGCCTCCGAGACCCCGTCCAATTACACCAACCTATCCTCATAACATGGACTTGCTCGAAGCCTCAAAACACATCAAACAACGCCGAAAACACGAATCGCGCACGAATTCAACTTTATGAACTTTGAAATTTCTAACTTTCACATCCGATTGTCCCCAAATGTTGCACACAAGTCACATTCGACATTACAGACCTGCTCCAACTTTCGGAATCGCATTCCGACCCTGATATCCAAATTTCCACCTCCGGTCGGATTTTCTCAAAAACCTTCAAATTTCTATATTTAGCCAATTGACTTCAAAATGACCTACAGACATCCGAATTCACTTCCGATCTCCCTCCCAACTCCAGAATCACCATACGAAGCTATTCCCAGACTCGGAATCCCAAACGGACATCTATATCACTGAAATGCCTTGCAATCGAAGTTTATGAAATTCTTCTAAAATACTAACTTCTACAATACACGCCGAAATGCTCACTGGTTATCCAAAACCCGTTCCGGACATACGCCCAAGTCCGAAGTCATCATACAAACCTGTTGGAACCTTCAGATCCACATTTCGAGATCGTTTACTCAAAATTCCAGTCTCACTTAATTTCTTAAACTTAAGGCTCCTGAAATGATAATTTTCCTTTCAATTTAACTCCGAACTTCCTGAATTTCAACTCTGACCATACACACAAGTCATAATACCCGAAATGAAGTTGTTCATGACTTCCAACTGCTAAACGACGCGCTAGAGCTCATAACCACCGGTCGGGTCGTTACATTCTCCCCCACTTAAACAGACGTTCGTCCTCGAACGTGCCAAGAACTTCTCTTGAGACACATTAAATTACTGCCCAACACCCCGTGCACCTGCCTGTGTTGCGACACCCCGGTTAACTATATGAGTTTGATAAAAATCTGCGGATAACCTCTTTGATTCATACCGCAAATCCCGAACTCAATTCTAACAATGAGAATTCTCTGCCAGGCATGTCCCTAATATATGAACATTGCATTAAATACCACACAAAGTACCAGGACACAATTGCATACCTTAGCTGAATTGACACCATACACTGCATAGTCCATCTTCTGACCCAAATGATGCTCCGTGAACCTTAATAGCCAAGATTCTACGAATCTGATGCTCTCAATGCACTTTATAAGGTATGTAAAAACATCTTGTTGTAATGCTGACGATACCACTACCAAGGAGGAGATGTGTAGAAAATTCATAACCATCTGCAGAGTTAACTAAACATAGAAATCCTTTCTCCTGACTAAGATCATCATCTGATTACAACCAATGATGGTGATTGTCATGTAATATACTTGCATAGTCTTATCACACCGATCCCAAATTTATAAATTTCGTCTCACCCAGAATGAACTGCTCAGAAAACCAATCACCCCAAACACAGACATTAGCCTCACACGATGCAACAATGCGCCAATAGGCCACAATTCGAACACGACACATAAGGAAATGACTCCGGAAGGGACTACTCAACTCACGCAACTAATATGAACTTTCCTCAGAAAATTACGAAGTAAAACACAAGAAAATAATTACAAGAGCCTTGCTCAACATCACACTGTTGCGGCGTGCAACCCGATCCAAATAACATACCCGTGACGGCGTACCACCCGATCCCAACATAAGATTTACATAAGGAAATATACACGGAGCTGAATTGCTCACCATTCCAAATCAGTGAATATCGGTCACAAGCACGCTAAGTGCATAATACCATTCTGGGGAGACTGATAGAGCCATATGCTACAAAACTCCAGCACGACTGAGGTGCGATATATAATCTGAATCTCAGGAGCCATCCTGCTCACATAACCTTGTCATTATGCGGAACCTCAACACATAAGAAATTATCAAGTCGTTTCACAACTCACACGGCACAATCACAATATCACATAAATTTGACGAAGACGATACAGTATCTGATATTCCAACACCCCTTCTCTGCGGAGTGCTATACCGAAATGAACACACCTGACTCGTATGAAGCCCTAAATCTTGTTTTAAATCCAGTAACACACTTCAAATCGATTTCGCTTGCACTGAACTAAGCTAATAGCCTCACCTGGGTCCATAATACCCCGATTCTTCTCATAATAAACAAGAACCACCATCATAGCCGGGACAGACACCCCACAAATCCACAATCGACTGAACCGAATGCCTTCCACGCATAAATTCTCAGTTTTTACATTCCTTTATACTTGGTCTAATCCTTTCAATCCCTTAGGTGACTACATGTTACACTAATACAATCTTCCCGTGGTCACGCTCCCGCGTCCTTCCACACAAGGAAACCAGTCTGCACATCCATACCACCAACTACACTAATGCTGTAAAACCATTCAAGAACCCATGATCAGGCTACAAATCCTCTTTCACCGAACATCGATCTCAGGTAACACTGAAGAGAACATCAGCTCATTCTAAACATTCAAATCCCTCGTTCTTACTCCTCCGAGCTCATGACGTCCTTGTTAACACCGAACCGCGATCTCGATTCTTAGTTCCAGTTGCATACCGCTTACGGCACCTAACATGCCAATATGGAATCGCATAGGAATTCCACCATAACTCCTGAACCACTACTAGGGTGAACACTTCACCATATAGAAAACCTTTTACTTACTTCAATTCATGAGAATCATAACAAACACACAATCACACCGAAGGTACTGCTTACAGTTGCACCTGTGCCATTTCAACCATGGCTAACCAAATATATATTCCTTTGAATCATCTTTAATTGCCTCAGAGATAATAGTATCTCCCTTCAACTCGTAGCCACTCAACCCTTACTTTTCCCGAGTGACCCTGATTCACGAGACCGTGCTGCTTAAATCCCGCAGCCCGCCTCATACCCTTCCAATGACCCCTTCTATGATCCAGAGTTTATTTCTCTCACTCTTACAATATTATCATGCATGCCGACAATAACATAGAAAACTCTAACTGTTTTCCTTCTCCTCAGAGATTATACTGCAAAAGCTCGATTCTTAATCATACTACTGCCTGAAACCCTTCAACCCCACAGCTTCTAACATTCGAATCCACTAGGACCACTGCTGAGAGTCACCCACTCTGACTGGCCCCGAATGCAATCAACTCCAAGGCTCTTCTAGCACATGAACATGCTCTTCAATGAAGCACGTGACTGAGTCACTGCCCTTACAACTTGCCTATGCCTCAAGCATAAATTCTGACCTTTCACAGCTTAACCCTGGTCCAATAGGACCTACTTGCACACATTTATCAAATCCCATGCATAATCACTACTCTACTTCCTTCCTTAGCTGAAACAACTTGCCAATATGCCGACGATCCGCAACCCCAAGAGAACACAATCCTACAACCCAACTGCAGGTGGTGGGACTCCCCAACTTAGCCCGAAGCTACATCCTTGCACCACTCTAGACCCTGCTGAGATCCTTTCTCCTTTTCTAACATGATTTTTCTCAACCAACCCGTCCAATCCCTCCGAATTCTCCTGTTAGCATTCCCGAATTACTTAAATCCTCTAGCAACATCCACACATTCTGCCTCCTACCGAATAGCCCCTATGACTCCTTGTAGAAACTTGCCAACCACACAACCGCTAACCTACTCCCAGGAGATAGCCCACCTGTGGAAATCACCAACTGACACCGTCCAACAACGCTGCGTTGCACCCCCTTCTACAACATCAATACCCCATCCTAAGCCTGCTCTCATTCACTAGCCTTGCATGTCAATCCGCTCCTTATGGACAGTTATTAAGTACTCTACAACATCTTCCAATCCACTACCATATTGCATCCTTCTGCATCCTTAACAACTCCTCCCTGTTGCATCCAACCTTTCGCCGAATAACCAACATTTCAGATTAAGCTCGTGAAACTAATCCCCGTCCACTAAAATTCTCAAATTACTCCAAACGTCTCCTCAAGATAGGCAGATGTCTTACCGATAAACTCATATGCTACGCTGCCACTCTCCCACTTTGGTTAAACTCATTCCTTTAATCACTACCTGACTTCCTTTTCTTATGCCTGGCCTTTTAGAGATTTAGTCGTCGCTTGACACTTCTCAAATGAATTCCTTCATCGAATGCTGCCCAATTGTTGCCTCAATTCAATATCATTCTCTACAGCTCTTAAACCGGCAGACTACCATAACTCCGACTCCCCGAAGATTATCTTCCTCGAGCTACCTTCATTAGAAATAATCGTTTAATACTTGAACCACCGCACACCACGGCCTCTAACAGCCGCTTCCTCAATACTATTTAACCACACCCTGACCTAATGCGGCCGAAGAAACCATAGCACCGACGAGCGTAACACATTCTGTTGGATCAAAGATGACGATATCACATCACAAGTGAATGCTCCACCCCACTCGAAAACACCAAGTGTTACTACTTTATCAAGACAAAGCCTCACTATTTATAATCCAAATGCCTTTCCTCTGCCGGAACTAAAATACTGAATCTCGAGATCACGCCTTGGGAAGACCTCCCTTCAAACCATTCATCACCCCAATATACGGGTAAGCATTCTATCATCACACCCACATCGCGCGATAACCAATCTTAAGCATCATAACCACCTGAGCAAAGCCTCCAGGCTCTTAATAAGCACCGCTACCGAGTTGAGACAACATATCTTTCTTCATGAAGGGCAACAACAACAGCCCAAACAACTATGCACGGAAGATTTCACGCACCATATCTGTAGCACCATTACAACTCCTCAAATTTCCGATTCATAACAAGCGCTTTGCGACGCGTAAGATTGAGTAGGAAGAAACATCGGCATAAGCCTCAAAGGAATAAAATCACACGATGAGGAATCAAGAAGGGAAGTACTCCTAACAGCCCTGTAGCCTCTCGAAGATAAGTACAGACGTCTCCGTACCGATCCGCAAAACTCTACTAGACTTGCTCATAACTCGTGAAACCTAAGGGAACCTAGAGCTCTGATACCACCACGACCCAAAACCTATGGGTTGTGATGGCGTCGGACACCACTGTTAGGAAAGTCGACCCCTTAATCAGTTGGAACACTTTCCTTTTTAACATTTTAGAATCGAAGCCTCTTCTTGCATTTTTCATTATTAAATAAATAAATTTCGTAATTTAAATACCGCAAGAAACCAACTTAATACAAAAAAAAACCAAGACATCCCCAGAACCCGGTGACACAAGTCCATGAGCAATTTCTAAGAATTTATACAATTATACAACGCTTGTCCGAAAAACAAATTGGACAAAGGCAATAAATATAAAATGTAAGTACACAGAAGGGAGACTCCGGCAGCTGTGGAACGCCTCTGGATGACTGCAGCCCCTATAAGTCCCCAAACCGATCACTGTACTATAGAGGTACCTGTGCAACAAAATGCACAGAAAGTGTAGTATGAGTACATATACATATATGTACCCAGTGAGTATCCCATCTAAACTCGAAGGAGTAGTGACGAGAGGTCGACTAGATACTCACTAAGGTCCAGCAATATAATATATGACGAGATATGGCTAAAGCAATAGGCATGTGAAGCAGAAATCAACAAGTACATAAGCAAATAATGTAATCCAAGTAACAACTGAAAATGAACTGCAAGTACCAAATCCTCCGTTTACACAATACCTGTCAATCCCACTATAAGTGAATCAGACTCAAGTGATAATACAATACCAGAACAAGACAA